>JABSTT010002809.1:0-64489 GCA_013339685.2 Hyalomma asiaticum
CAAAAAAACAATGTAAGAAAAGCGCACGACGAAAAGCGGCTGATAGTGACTCAGCTCACTTTGTGTGGCTTCGCGCTCCGACGAAGAATGGAAGATCACTCAGGGAAAGGCAGGCGCTCGGTGACGGCTGCGGGTGGCGATCTCGCGCATCAGAGGGGGTCCGGTCAATCCCGACGCCTCCAGACGAAAGACACAACACCCTCGAGAAAACGGCGCGCTTTCACGAGGTTGAGAGAGAAGGCATATCTCCGCTTCTTGGGAGAAGGGAAATGAGTAGAAATGAGGGAACGGGGGCGTACCGGTTACAGTACCGCGACCAGCCATCAAAGGAAACGGGGGAAGCGGCGTGACTCCCCTCTCCCACCGCAGCGCTCCTGCCAAACCGCGCGCAGGTGACACGCAACCGGGCCGCCACCACTGCAATTGCCACAGTTTCTAACAAGTTACTCAAAACTACGTTTTCCACGTGGCTTCTTTCACTGCCCGAATATTTCAGCATGCCATTACATATCCGGCAACAAAGCTTCTCGGAAAAACGACGTGGCAAGGCCACAAGAAATCACCGATATCAACACAGGAGCAGTAGTAATATCACAATAGAATACACATCGGCGGCACATATTTCTCGAACTAAGCGATTTTTCACTCGATGTAAACTATGCTTGTACGCGGGTGCGCCAGTTACAAGGAAACATCACTGAGAGGTGCGTTAATTTTAGGCGTTGTTAGGAGGAAAAAGAAACAGCGCTGAAGCCAGGTAGCGGAAGCCAGCATGTAGAGCATAGTGTGATAAACCCTGGTGATGCATAACTAGCTCTAAGAATAAATTCATATCTATTTAGATCAGTGTAATACGGCCCGAACACTGCGCTAGTGTTCCTTTATTAATGAGCAGATTATACGGATCAAGGCGCTCTCCAGATTCGAACACTGCTGTACGAAACGAAATGGATGAAAATGTCCACTTACCATCTGATATAGCGCAATCGCAATGGTCTCTTTGAACCTGTCTCTCCCCTAATGGGCCAGTGCACCGTTCATCCATTTCAGCCTTTGGAGCACATCTTGGTTTGCGGTGTCCCGATACTTTCAAACAACACAGGTCCTTTTCACATTCGTCGTTTCTGCTGCACACCTCGCCAGGACCTTTATTCTGTGGATAATAGGGCAGAATGTGTTACACCTCAGTGAACGTTTTCAGAGCAGAGCACATAGTTTCAATAACCTTAAATTAAATTGCGGCAAGGTAAGTAGTCTAAAAACAACGACATCCTATGTCTTTGTCCCCAAATATGCATGTATATGTAGTTCCTATTGCTACTGAATACCGCTGCTGGGAGATTATATTCGTTTGGACGGACAAGGACTCGCAAGCAAAAGTTGTCTGATGACGTCGATAGCATCTAGAGTTTCTTCCAGGCTTTTGGAGAACAACGGAGAGCATGACTGCACTCCGCGTAGCGGTGAGGCTGGGCATATTACGTAAGCGGCAGTGTCTGAATTACCTCCTCGCCCGCAGTTACTTCCCGCGTGTGGGCAACCGAGTCGCGCGCACGGAATACACCATTTCTGTGGCAGCGGTGCTCGAAGACGACCAATGGTCTCGCTTCAAGTACGTGTATGAGTGGTTTGTAGGCAGAGCAGAGCCTTTATGGGGACGAGAATACCGCAGGAATGGGTTATTGCTTGATGATAGGGAAGGAAGTAATATCTTTAATGCTTAAAGTCTAAGAACTTTATGACATCATCTGTCCAACCCGTCATGTTATGCTGTAGTTGAGACCACTTTGGAACACGTACGCTGCGAAAGCTTGTTTGTGTGATAGTTTGTGTAAAGTAGCATGAATAGTACGTCGTTTGACGCCCGCTGGTCTTGTTCTGCAGGTAGAAGATAACGCCTTTACCAAGTAGTGCAACGGACAATCGAAGTTTGCGTGAACAAATTACAAGGCAGTGTTGCCTTAACGGTAGATTTACGCGGCAAAGCTGCATGCTGCGAAGCTATTTTTACACAAAAATGATATTCATCTTCCTTGAGGACATATCAACAGTTAAATCGAGGGATGGCGCTCTTAAGCAGCACGTGCATAAAGCCATTATACATGTGCAACGAATAGCATTTAGCTTGATAAACGTTTAACTGTTAGATTCGATAGGTTAGTTTGTTCTTGAGGTTATTTCATTGACCGCTTTTAGATAGCGTTTAAAAACTGCGCACTCGGAGTGACTCCGTACGTGGGCGCTCGACACATCTTTTTGCCCGGGCAGCTGGTTCGTCGCCCTTGTCGTTGCTGTGCAATCGAGCCGGCAGGGGTCATTTTAAACGTGTGTCGAGTAGCATATAACATGCAGCTTTGTTGAGTAAACTTAGTGAATAAAGAAGACGCCACGTTGCTTCGTGGCAGGGTGCGTAAACGAGTACAGCTAATGTATTCCAGGCAGAGAAAGGGAATTTTTTCTGCACGTGCAACCAATGACAGTGCGTGGTCTCCCCACTCGACAGACAACTTTCAAGCACTTGCGTGGTGTGTAACTTCAACTTTTCAGAAGACGTTTTCGAAAAACTTCTTTGCAGAGTTAGTGGTGATACTGTCGCCATTCCTCGCAACAACCGGATTTTCAAAGACGGTGTCGCGCCGCTTTTTGTTCCACATCTGCTCGAAGTACCTTGAACTACAAATGCAGAAACGTAAGAGAACGGCTTGCGGACACCGGAGAAATTAGGCACAATGGGCAAGCGCCCATGCGGTGATGTGTAGTGGTGTAGTGAAAATACACCGGCGAGAGCTATTTCGGATCTCATTAGGATTTTGATGATGACAGGAGTTGGAAGTCCTTTCCTCATTTTGCAGCAGTCGATAGTGATGCCTTGCAGGAAAAAGTAAAAGTACGTCTGAACAAAGAAAGGAACTCTACAGAAAAGAAAAGCTGTCCAGCTTTCGATTACCGTTTACCCTAAAGCTCTTTCGCATCGAAACGACTTGCAATATTTGACAAGAGCTGCGGTCTTCGGTTCCTTCAAGTAAGCCGTTTATAAGTATGCGGATGCGGAATTATGTCTGGTAATCGTTATGATTTTTTTAACTGAAGCACGTAACATGCCATCTATTGCACTGGTTGTAGTTGGTGTTTCTTAGGGAGATTTCATTGTTGTTTTCAGTTGTAAAATGGGCTTTTCACATTTGATTGGGGTATAGCCGTAGTATTCCCTAGAAGACCGGTAATAATATTTTGCAGCTACAGAACACCGTCTCACGCTGATGTGTGCTTCAAACAGGTAGCACGTAGCGCCAAGCATTACAAGGGACCAGAACGAAATCTAGGGGAGAATATATAGGCTGTGGGCTCTCCGAAGCCAGCCTGTATCTAAACTCATGAAAACGGATCTGGTCTAATTGGAAGGCTCGCCAGGAGTGCAGTTCTCATCCTCAGTGGATGGAGCTGCGCCAAAGGTGCTTGAGAACGCTGAAACTGCCTTCATCACTACGCCAAACATATTGGTAATTAAGGCTTTGGAAAGCCCTGAATACAACTTCCCCTGCCAGGGAATTCGTAATCTGGTTTGAAGTACGGCTGGAGACCGCGTTATCTGCTTTCTATATATAATGTCACCAGGAATATTGATTCCAGCGCTTGAAGTAGGACTAGTGCTTTCGATTCGTACAAGTGACGTTCATAGTCTCAATTTGTTTGTTCTGAGTTCAACAAATAAAGAAAACGTATCTGTCTTTCTTCCCGGACAACAACAGAAGTAAAGCTACGTAGGCGCTTCTATTTGGGGCCCAACATTTGGCTTATGTGTTCACTTGAGTCTTCCCAATTGTCTGGCATGGCTTTCAGACAATGCTCAAAATTGTTGCAGGACTCCTCTAATGTGTCTTGCTTCGCGAGGTTTTGCAAAAAAGAAGTCACTGAATCTTAATTCATTTCCTCCATCTTGAATGGCCAGTCCGAGGGCACTTTCACGACTGTAGTGGAGAATTGGCCAAGGTCCAGCATTTCTCTGCTTCTCTAAAACTAATGAGCAGGAGGGAATTTTAGGTTTGGCATAGTTACGCTGTAGATCAGCTGATCACGTGGTGCGACAACACTCGCTTGAGCTCTAAGCCTCCGGTGGCACCCTCCCTTCAGCCTCAAGGCGAAAGTGACAAGAGCCGCGACCTCGCGAGACCAGGAGTAGTAGAGCTTTCGATGCACAATAGTGAATTTACTGTAGATGTCGGTTACTCTTGGATACCGCTTTTAGCGAGGAATATAAGTTAGATGTGCTTGAGACTGTGCGTAAACATCTGCTCGATAGTGTGTGATTACTATTAAAGTATGTACAAAATTGAAGAAGGGCATGAGCAAACAAAATTCTCAAAAGCCACTGTAGTTCAACGGGCACACACAATTCTGCGGAAACCTATAAAATGCCTGTAACATAGTTATGCGTTTGGCATGAAATATAACATTGAAGAATACTGGTGAGTCAGCGGGCGTTGTACAGCAATATTTTGCGAGACTAACAAGGGTACTAATATAAAAGGTGTTACACCGCACGAAATAACATGCGCTACCGTACTCCCCGTCAATTTAAACTAATCGTATTGCAGGGTTAAAAACCTGTAAAATACAGCCTCGTTAGTGATTAGCTAGTCATTTTATAAGGACGAATACTTAGGCCTGAAAACATCGTGCACATGAGCGTTATAAATTGAATAAATCTCAGCCGAAGTGCATAGAATAATATCAGGAAAGTAGTTTTGCCTAATTATGGCATACATACGTGTTTTCCAATCGAGTTTTTTCTTTCGCTGACCAAAGCGCGCTTAACGAAGGAATCGCCAGTACTCTCCAGCTGGATGTCTTCATCACTAGCGCTTACGTGCGCAGGTGCGCAGCCGAGCAGGACAAAGGAAAATACAAGGCATATAGAGAGGAAGTGGTACATCATAGTGCGTTTGGCTATAGTTTCGAGATCCGCTCGCTCGTATTCTGTGAGTGGAGACGAATGTGGCCTTTTTATATAGTTGTAATGGCAGGCCAAAGTATGCGTTCTGCGAATCACTTGTAAGGAAAGCGATGACCTCGTCTGTCAAAATTCAACGAAAGAAAAAAGAAAGCGTATTACAAGAGAGCTTTCAAAACCACGTTCGCTAACGGAAAGATTTCATTCTCCTAGGAAATTTGCACTTCGTGAGCCGTCGGACATTAAAAGTGGCAGAAAAGCTTTGAATTGCTTGAACCTCCTTCATGACAACTTGATGCATCACCGGGAAATCAATCCCTCAGTCGGGCGCAGGGAGAAACTGTGCGACGTCACTGTTGCGAAAGCGACAAGGGTGTATGGCACGGTGAAGGCGCGCTTTCTACGCTGGACGGTGGGTTCTCCTTTTCGTGGGGGACAATACTGCTCTAGTTTAAACCTACTGCTCTTGTTACTGCCTAGTGCATTTGACGAATCGCCTTGTGCTCCCTACTGGCCCGTTAATCATTTGAAAACTGCGCAATGCGAAAAGGTTATGGACTGTGGTGGCAGCGCATGAACACAACACTCACTGCAGCCAGTTTCAACGTGACAATGCCGGGGTGAATGCTTACGCATTCCTTGCGATGCATGCACGTTATAGCAGCCACAAATACCCAACGTAGAATGCAGTGAGCATCGGCGATTTTGCTTACGAACCTCCACGTGCCATCATGTACCGGCCCCAAAATGTCACGCGCCTACCCAGATGATTATACCAATGAAAGTTTTCGCAATGGAAATGGCTAGAAAAAAAGACAGTATAAGAGATTAACAGGAGATTTCACTGCCAAAGCAAGCAAGAATTAGGCGGGAGACCAAATATCTGGAGGTAGCGACATATTTTCTCGACTATTAGAGGGAAAATATTAGTACAGTACGTTGGAAGTTATAATAGATGACTCAGAAATACTTTCCGAAAGGCGAGTGCCGGGGGTGTACATCGAGAAGCCAGAACAATAAGCATATAAATGAAATAACTATATAAAATATTCGCTAACACTAACATCGTGCAGTATGTGTAGCGGCTCTGTACGGTAAGATCTACTTCGAAGCCGAACAAGCGAGCACGTAAGGATACATTAATGAGTCAGTTCAATAAATGAACGTTCTGTTCTTATCGAGAAAGTTGACTTAGCGTGTAGGAAATCACTGAAATATACACGTTGTGAGCTGAGGGCCGTGCCATCTGGGCCTCTGGCCAGCTGAAGTTCCGACAGATTGGCAAAAGAGCCATGAGAAGAACGACGTTTTATGATTTGCAGTAATCCTCGCTTTCTGCACTTTCTCAAGGGCAACGGCAAGGTTTGTTAAGTGTTCTTTAAAACTGAGAGGAAAGATAGCAACATCACCTATATATGCCATTGCGAACTTGCACCGCACTTTGTCAACAGCTATATCCATTAAGCGTTGGGAAGAACTAGGTGAGTTCTTGAGCGCGAATGGCATGCGGACAAACTGGAAGAGCCCTTTATGGTACGTGAACGGGATCTTAGGGATGTCATTGGGATCCATCTCTATTTGCGAGAAACTGCAAGAGCAATCAACTGCCATAAACACTCATGCGTTACGAATTGACAGTATGGAATCAATGGAGGACACAAGAGGGACTCTGGAAAGCAGAAAACGGCGATGTTATCATGTAGTTCTGGGCGCAGCGCCATTTGCACTGGCTGGCCTGGACTGACTGCGGACCGAGACGTGGTCATCGCTTTCCACAATGCGCCCAACGTGGGGTCCCGGCTGCATTCCGGGAAGGACAGTATCCGGGGGGGGGGGGCGGGGGGGAAGCCGCGTTGCTAGTTCCACAGCCTATCTATAATCTTGTCCAGACCAACGTGGAGATAGCCAAGCGTGCGTCACTACGAACGATCGGCCCCGAAAATCTCGTAGGCCGCCATCAAGGCCCGTCGCTCAGCTAGAAGACAGAAGGGTCAGAGGTCGAAGAGCCGGGTCCCTAGGAACCGAAAGCCCGTAGACTGGCCCATAGCGGGCTGGGAAGTGGTGGGAAGTGGCGGCGCGGTCTCCTCCGGTTCCGAATCCGCCCAACTGGTGCAGCTTGTAATGCGGGCTCCATCGTAACAGGGTCGGCTGCAGCTACGCTGGGAACAAGCCCGAGCCTTCGGAACTTTTGCACTGGGTCGACATGTACCTGCTAAGAAGGTATGGTAAAGTGGAATATCTCAGCTCTGGCGCCGCGTAGGGCAGGTTTACCGACATTCGCTTTGCGGGAGCTATCAACCTGAGCAAGGTGAACCTGAGGGCCAAGCGAGGATGCGAATGCAGAACTTCGAGGTCCCGAGAGAGGCCTGCTAAGAGGTCGACGTAGACCAAGAAGTGGCACTGGAGGGACTGCGTATCGAGACAAAGCTGCTTCAATGGTCTAAGGTCATATTGGACGACCAGTACCCTAGTTCCTTTGCCGTATCACTGCAAGCCGGTTACTCCATGCCGTGCATCTATCCAACATTGGAAGTGTACAAATACCACTCCGCCCTGCACGACTGTTGCTACGCCGAGGACAACTATGAAGATAACTAATAGACCGGTACTTGAGGCTTTGTTCACCCATAGTCCAGGTGCCGAAGTCACGGGCCGAGTGTGGCGACGTTCCCTGGAGGCGACGCCGGAGCAAGGGACTTCTCGGATACCATCGAAGATCTTGCGAGCCAGGTCGCCGAGCTCAAGGACCTCCTGCACTGGTTGCAGCTGGGAACTTCTACAGCAAGCTGTGTAAGATTAAGATGCGGCGGTGGGAGCGCCATCGGAATCACGGAAAGGAGATCATTGCCGAGGAGATTCTGAACCCTCACTTGCGTGTGATGATTTGTGGGGTTAAAGTCCCAAAACCAGCTCTGGTTATGAGAGACGCCCGTAGTGGAGGTCTCCGAAAATTTAAACCCCCTGTGTTTCTTTAACGTGCACTGACATCCCAGAGCACACGGGCCTCAATATTTCGTCTCCATCGAAATGCAGCCGCCGCGGCCGGGATTCGATCCCGCGACCCTCTGATCAGCAGCCGAGTACCATAGCCACTAGACAATCGTGTTGGGGCTCCCTCGCGTGTGGCGTTGTGGTTGGGCGGCATCACTGAACGACTGCGCCCACTGGTTGCACGCTGGGTGCACTACCCAGAATGAGGTCGGCCAGGGAGACCAGTTGTGCGTCTGCGTCCGGGTGGGTTTAGAACCTGCAGGTTCCTGGAAGACATCATGCCCGGAAACATGCTACGTCGTCCTCCCTTGGTGCCCCTGCTCTTAAAGCCGCACATCCCGTGAGGGCTTCGCATATTCGCACAGGCCGCCATAGACCACAGTCACCGAAGAGGGAGGGAGTGTGGGGTAGTCACCGAGGGGTGCTGAGAAGGATGATGATGATGATTGATCGTGATTCGGTTAGGAAAGGACGCTAATTTCTGCAGCACATGTAGGGAGCACGGCTAAGCGTCCGTGGCGTGAAAGAGATAGAGACAATGTGATGATGTAGTGCGTGACGCCTGGCACGCGACGCGAGTGGGATAGCCTATGCCGCGACTGGAGTAGACACGCTGCTGACGCGGCCCCCTCTCGCTGGCTGGCCTGGACCGAATGCTGGCCGAGACGCGGCCATCTCTCCCACAACGTATTGTCATGTGTGCAATCTAAGTACGAAGTAAAGGCGTTAGGCTGGATTTCCCAGAAGACGAAATATTTATTAAGAGACGGGTCATGTGTCACAACCATTTTAATAAAAAATAATGAAGGAGGGTTCAACAATCCACCCCATTTACGTTATCAATCAGCTAAACCAGAAATGCACGGCGTGCAGCGAACACCTACATGAAGCCTCAATAGATGGCGAGACCGCTTTTAGCATTGAGGGACAGGGAATGTTGTTCAAAAGGAGACTGGCGACATTCCCTGCTCTTACTGAAAAAGAAAGTTACTCAGAGCAACCATAATTACCGAAATTCAATTATGATGCTTTCATCCCGTCTCGCACGTTTTATAGAATCACATAAAAGAGCAAATCGAACAAAAACCTTCAACCGCCATTAATTCATAACAGTGAGCAGCGCAGCGCGATAGCGATTTTGAAGCAGCACACACACAGCCACAGTACGTGCATAGTCTTTCTTAGTCCCTGTAATGGGCTTTACTCATTTTAGGAATTCAAACCAAGCAAACCACGAACGTTTCCTTGGTAATAAATAAAATTAGGAGGCCTTTGCTTTCAGGGAAAACAGGCTAAGCGAAGATTGGAATATTCGTGACTATTTCTTCCTTTCCTACTGTCATCATTTCCTTTTTCCTTTAATAATTTGTTGCTTTTTCTGTTCGTCATACCCTTGCCTGCTACTCCGTTTTATTCTTTCTGACCGGCCATCTTTCTTTTTCTTTGTTAGAAAAGCTAAGCCGTTTGTAAGGCTAAAATGCGCTCACAACTTCATTTCCTGTGCGTGCCTGTGTTTAACTTCGTAAAAGATTGCCTCGGCAAAATCCGACCGTCCCTTTCCTTCAAAGCGCGCCGACAACACACATTACATAGACATCTACAATTTCTCCCTCGAACGAAAGTGCGACCACCGCTGCAGTGATCGAAGCCGCGTCAAGGCTGTAAGTAGCCGAGCACCGTAACGAGAGTGCTACGTAGGCTGCTCGTACTAATCATATAAGCTTGCTTTCCCACAAAATATCAGTTAATAAAAAAAATCACAGCATATCCACGGGGTGAATGATGATGAGTGGGCGAAGCTCCGGAGTGAATCATCGGTAAACCGTGAATCTTCCGTGTGATTCGCCCAGTCGATCATCATGTAAACACGTGAGAAACACTGTATTCGAACGCTGGGATCTCGCGTTTAAGGGGACGCTAGCACAAACGCGTTAGAAACGTGCAGTACACTCTAGTAAGGGGGAGAGGCCACAGCGTCTTACGCAGCCCCTTACACCGGCCGGAAAGCGCACCGCGTTTGCCGACGCCATCACATGACTGCTGAAAGAGTATAAGGCGGAGAGGCCACAGCGTCTTACACCAGCTTGTTACACGCGCCGTAACGCGCTAGCACAAACGCATCATCATCATCATCATCATCATCGTTAGAAACGGGCAGTCTTTCGTTAATGTTGGGTATTTAGTGTCATCGTGGTGCATGTTTCCATGTGCGCTTCGTGGCGTAGTGCATGGCTTCAGGAAAGAGGTAGCTGATGATGATGATGATGATGCGTTTGTTCAGGTAGCAGCCTGGACACACATACCCGCTTTCTGTGCCGCATACCTGCCTTTATGCAGTAGTGGGCTGAGGGCAAGAGAGTGGGATTGGAATTAGGTGGCTACATACATACATACAGAGGAGGCACAGACCCACACCCTAGGAGCTTCGCCCCTAAAACATAGCGACCGTTAAAATACCTTGAACCAAATGATATTGCTAGCAGGCTGAGAATTGTGGTGTGATTTTTCTGCATAAAAAGTTGATTGGTTTCGTTGATATTTGGTGTTTAACGTCCCTAAACCAGCTCTGATTATGAGAGACGCCGCAGTGGAGGTCTCCGGAAATTTCGACCAATGGGGTTCTTTAACGTGCGGTGATCTCGCACAGCACACGGGCCTCAACATCTCGCCTCCATCGAAATGCAGCCGCCGCGGCATAAAAATCATCGCGTGTTCAAAATTGTCATTTGTCGGGCCCCCGCGACGACACACAGTAGACCTAGAGTCCTAGTAAGAATGCGATTAAAGGAAAAGTTTTGTTTCCGGGGCCGAATACCGGCCGTCGCGTCAGCATTTCGGTGGAGGCAAAGTGCTAGAAGGCCGACTAATCCTTCAGGTCAGTGCATGTTTATGAGGTCCTGGTGGTAAAGATATGCGGAGCCCTCTTCTAGGACATTTTGGTCCTTTTAATATGAGCGGTAATTTGAAAGTATTCAAGTAATAGCCGTAATATACTGGTACAATAGGCGACTTCCATAATGTCTCCCGTCTTACAGGGCACGGAGCTTTCAAAGGGCGTAGAGTCGCCATCTTCTGTATGGACACGCGGAATAGAAGTGTTTATGCGAAACGCCCATAAAGTCGCAAAAGGTGAACGGCACAAAAGTAAGTTAAGAAGTTCAATCATAAAGGAGGGCTTCGTGTAAAACAGCACAAAAACGGGATGTACAAAAGAAATGAGGGTAACACAGGTCCTCCCGCTTGGGTCCATCCTGTTTCGGCGCAGCTTTACATGATGCATCGGTTCCACCTAGCCCAAGCCACAACTATATTAAACTTCGTCAAGAAGAGATCCGGGTTCCTGGAAGTACCACGGCGACGTAACTGCAGATGCGGTGGAAACTGCGTTGTAGATGCAATGGAGAGATTCGCATATGTGTGCGCCTCTTGAAGCGAATATGGGCGCTCTCTCATAGTGGACTCACAGGGAACGAGATCGCCAACGAGGTAACCCGAGGGCTTACACACCAGGCCCCAGCGCAGGCATAGTACCCCTTTCCGAAAAACGGGACTGTAAGCCTGCCGCCAGCAAGGCGCGTTTTCTTTTCTTTAAAATTTCACTCGGCGACGGGCGACGTCGGTCAATGGGGCGCGTTTCGCGGCATTGGCTTTTCGTTTGTCGTTCCCCGGCCGTATCTGTTGTTCATTTTCTTTGCTTTCTTCATATGTGCCTTCCGCGTCTTCTGGGGACACGGGCACCCCGCTGCGGGGCTGTGAGTAGGGATGCTTGGACAGTGGTCGCGGCGGTGACGCAGGCGGGCCCTTTTGTGCGTGAGCACGCAGCGATAGCGGCACTTCGGTCGTTCTGTAAGCCGCACCTCGGGCGTCATTACGACGACCTGGGGCGGCTACGCTGAATGTGGCGTCGGCATGCAACATACCGGTGGTGACGGCCCTGGAGACTCGCGAACCGTTAGTTGTTCGCCGTCGGAAATGCCTGTTTTTGGTCACTGGGCTGTGGCCCGCGCGTGCCGCGGGATGGTTTTGGTTCAAGCGTTCCTTCCTCGCTCGCCGTGGGGTAGCATGCGGCTAAGCCCAGCGGGGTGCCGATTAAACGGGTCTGAGTAAGAGCCAGCACGGCTCGGCTTGTTTGAGATAACCAGAAGCAGGTGCGCGGACGGTCCAACTTCCCCATGGGAAGGTTTTCTTCAAATAATAACTCTTTCGGGCGAATATTTTGGGCGCCTGCTCGTTTCCGGTAACAGCGCCCGAGCAGACGCGACACGTGCGCAAGTAACGCGTTTCACGTGCGCCATATCTTTGCCATCGCCCTTCGACCTTGGGTGGCATTGCTTACATTTATGTATGTGTTGTTTAGTGCTGATGTATATGCTTTTTTTTTATTGTACAAACATACCCCTCTCACCGTCAACAGACTGGGTGGTGATTTCACCAATTGGACCGCCCCAATTGAGGAGGCGGAACAAAAGGTGGAATCGCTGCCCAATGCCAGAGCGAAGTGAAGATGATTCGCCGGCTGAGACGTTAAGGCGGAGCGGTTGTGGTAATAAAGATGGCTCCGCCATGGGACGGGGCAGGCTGAACGGGTGAAAAAAGTGCTACGCACTGCCGGCTACGCCGGAGTAGGGTCGCCCTACGTATAGTTCAGCTTCAACTTTATTTTTATGTACCAGTCAACTATCTGTATTCCCTTTTTGTATACTATACTGTAAATACAAGTTTTCATTTCCATTTCTTTAAACTGAAGTCTCTGAGCCCGTTCTTCATTCGCTTCACGTTTGCCCGCGAGCCTATCGCCGCCATACCAGCGGCAGCCAGCTCCTTCCCAACTCGCCCATGCCGTCTCGGACGGTGCGTTTAGGACGCCGAGCGGGGAGCTGGAATCTCGGAGAAGGACCTTCGACACCACGGTCACAACTTTACTGGCGCAGTCGACAGGATAGGCTCGCTGGGCGAAGAGCGAAGAGACGGAGAAATTGAAGGCATCACAGCAAGACGGCTTCGACTGGCAGCACCTCCGGTGACTGCCGCCAGCGCAGCCCTTCGACTGGGGACGCGGCGGAAGCCAGAACATCCCATCGCCATCTACGACGGCGACGAGGCACGGCCGGTTTAAGGCAGTCCTCGACAAGGCATCCTCAGCAGCTTGCTGTACCAACCGTCAAGGCTCATGGGTGAACCACCGACAGCAGTGACGGAGATCGACTTCGAAACTGAGTGAGTTGCTTCGGCTCCATTTTCTCCCGCTCCTGTTGTCGTGTTCGAGCCGAGGGTATGTCATTTGAAATGACAGGAATTAATTCCAGTGCCGTGTGGCCGTATTTGGCCCACGTAGATTATGAGTTAGGACAAAATCGTGAGCTCTCAGAAAAAGAAATGGAGTTTAATCTGATAATGGCTCAGGAGCGCCGTAGACAGCTGCAACTCCTGATAGAGCTCGAAAAATTAAGGCAGGCGAGAGCTTCGCGTGCGGAGCAGGTAGGCGAGGTAGTAGAGTGCATGGCGCACTCGGAGCCCGCTGCGAACTCGTTGGCAGTGGGAAAGGCAGCAGCCTCACCAAGCGTATTGCGAACAGAGCGGGAATGTGCCGTCTCGTCTGAGCCGGAGAAGCAAATCCAGGGGATGTTGCTCGCGGCACAGGTGGCCGGTCGCGGTGAGGTGCCGTGCTCGGACGTCGTGGCCAGGGATAGTCCCGACATTCCACCTCTGTGTTCGCAAGACATGGAAGCCGAGACGCAGGCTACATTAACGGCAACGCGGACTGCCGGGCTGGAGACAGAGTTAGGCTCTGATCTGATAGTGGGGGCGAATGCGCGGGAGGATCCTGTTTCTCTGAGGCCGTATCAGGATGCTTCGAATTTGCAGGAGTCGTGCAGGGGCTTCAACACGCTTAGCAATAACGGTTGCGGCGGTTAGGTAGTAAGTGCAAGCACATGCTTACGGCATGTTGCATTATGGATAATGAGTAGTCACGCTGAGACAGCTTTGCAGATTAATATTAAGGTATATTTTCATGCATGGGTTTTCGCGCCCGCTTCATAACTCGTGTTTATTAGTGTGTTTTATTAGCAGCGGAACTGGCTTGCGTTTGATGAGGTTGCCCGCTGGTGTTTTATGATTTTATTTCTTTCCTTTCCGATTTTTTTTTTTTGTGGCGATGAGATTATGTGCTTGTAATGCTGGGAGCGGACAGGGGCTAGTGGCAGTTACGCCCAGTTTTTGGTTACCCTTGTGGATTGGTTTTTTTCTATCTCGCTTGAGTGTATACACTTGCCAGGGTTGATTGGTGTGCATGACACATTATCAACGGCGGTGGAGCGCAGTGTTTTGCGTGTTAGATGACCTTGTGCTGCGAACAATGTTTCTATTTTGGTTATTGTATATCTATTTTTTACATTTGGCCAACGTCATTCTTTGATTGGCTAGACAATGAGTCAGACAATGAGTCTGTCGCTGCGGGAAAAGGAGGTTATCGCAAGCTATGTGCGCGGGTAGCGTAGTTGCGGTTGTGTTTGCCTCCCTCTGGTTTCTGCGCCTTCTGGCGATAATGGCGGCCGGCTGTTGCTTGGTGTTCCCGCTTCGGCAACGCTGTAACCAAGTCGTTGCGAAGTCTTGGGTGGGGGGTGTAAGCCTGCCGCCAGCAAGGCGCGTTTTCTTTTCTTTAAAATTTCACTCGGCGACGGGCGACGTCGGTAAATGGGGCGCGTTTTGCGGCATTGGCTTTTCGTTTGTCGTTCCCCGGCCGTATCTGTTATTCATTTTCTTTGCTTTCTTCATATGTGCCTTCCGCGTCTTCTGGGGACACGGGCACCCCGCTGCGGGGCTGTGAGTAGGGATGCTTGGACAGTGGTCGCGGCGGTGACGCAGGCGGGCCCTTTTGTGCGTGAGCACGCAGCGATAGCGGCACTTCGGTCGTTCTGTAAGCCGCACCTCGGGCGTCATTACGACGACCTGGGGCGGCTACGCTGAATGTGGCGTCGGCATGCAACATGCCGGTGGTGACGGCCCTGGAGACTCGCGAACCGTTAGTTGTTCGCCGTCGGAAATGCCTGTTTTTGGTCACTGGGCTGTGGCCCGCGCGTGCCGCGGGATGGTTTTGGTTCAAGCGTTCCTTCCTCGCTCGCCGTGGGGTAGCATGCGGCTAAGCCCAGCGGGGTGCCGATTAAACGGGTCTGAGTAAGAGCCAGTACGGCTCGGCTTGTTTGAGATAACCAGAAGCAGGTGCGCGGACGGTCCAACTTCCCCATGGGAAGGTTTTCTTCAAATAACTCTTTCGGGCGAATCTTTTGGGCGCCTGCTCGTTTCCGGTAACAGCGCCCGAGCAGACGCGACACGTGCGCAAGTAACGCGTTTCACGTGCGCCATATCTTTGCCATCGCCCTTCGACCTTGGGTGGCATTGCTTACTTTTATGTATGTGTTGTTTAGTGCTGATGTATATGCTTTTTTTTTTATTGTACAAACATACCCCTCTCACCGTCAACAGACTGGGTGGTGATTTCACCAATTGGACCGCCCCAATTGAGGAGGCAGGACAAAAGGTGGAATCGCTGCCCAATGCCAGAGCGAAGTGAAGATGATTCGCCGGCTGAGACGTTAAGGCGGAGCGGTTGTGGTAATAAAGATGGCTCCGCCATGGGACGGGGCATGCTGAACGGGTGGAAAAAGTGCTACGCACTGCCGGCTACGCCGGAGTAGGGTCGCCCTACATATAGTTCAGCATCAGTTTTATTTTTATGCATCAGTCAACTATCTGTATTCCTTTTTGTATACTATACTGTAAATACAAGTTTTCATTTCCATTTCTTTAAACTGAAGTCTCTGAGCCCGTTCTTCATTCGCTTCACGTTTGCCCGCGAGCCTATCGCCGCCATACCAGCGGCAGCCAGCTCCTTCCCAACTCGCCCATGCCGTCTCGGACGGTGCGTTTAGGACGCCGAGCGGGGAGCTGGAATCTCGGAGAAGGACCTTCGACACCACGGTCACAACTTTACTGGGACCTAACCACATACAGAGAAATTCTACAACGCTATAGAATGGGCAGGGGAACCCTTCTTCCACTCCCCCCCCCCATCCCCACAGATGTTCCACAAATAAGAAGTGATCTGGCAAAAACTGCGGACAGGTACCTTCCCAAACCCGCATATCCTACTCAAATGGCGTCCTGAGGTGCACTGGTCGAAATGAAAAACTGTGAAGGCATAGCGACCCTAAATCACATGATCTGGACTCGCCCAGCGCTAAACGGTCTACATGGGAACAAAGAGTCATGGGAATCCTCCCTTCATAGCGAGGAAGAACAAGCCTAAAAACAAGCCATCTGTCAAGCCCAAGCCGCCGCCGGAACCCAACTGATTCCGGCCGACGTCTATGGGGGAGGTAGACGGTGGAAGGGGGAGCTGGGTCTCAACCCGATCACCCATACTCTCTGATGGGTGCAAATAAAATGGTTTCTCTCTCTCTCTGGCCATCGCGTATGATTAAAACCGCTGTATTCATTGCTCGGCCGATCCTTGTCACGGTGACCACATTTCGATGGATGCGAAATGCACAGAACATATGTGTACCTAGAATGATGTGCACATTAAAGAACCTGAGATGGTCAAATTTGCTCCGCAGTACTCCAATACGGGTCGTGCGTCACAAGCATTGCTGGTTTGGCACGTAAAACCTTGTCAGTAATTATCGCAGCCATATGTTTCATTTTTCATCCCTATCAGTACGCGGAGCGACAAATATTAGCCGTGGTCTGTAATTCCGCTCGTTAATCACGGCAGTATTCCGGCGAAAAAGAGAGAAGAAGAAGACACTGTGTACTCAGTGCCTGTTTATCGTGTAGACAGATCCCTCATTGTCTTATACCTCAGTAAGCAACTCTACTCACACTTCCCATGCCGTATTCTGGGAACTGAAGCTCACAATGTGCGGTTTGAAAGTCCTTGAACGCGAAGCAGAGGGGCTGTAGAAGATTGTTTCCACGAATTTTTGCACACAACAAATGTTTGTGCCACACACGTTCTAAGACATCACATCTACAAGTGCAGGCATATTTCAAAAGAATGTGACGCGTTGTCCGCCTACGGGTGCGGAGCTTCACATTGTTTTATTTGCCGTTTCTGCGTGAGGATCCCATGGGGAAACAATGTACATCCGCGCTGAACCCTATCAAGGCCTTCTACAATCATTAAACTTAGTTATCTATTGAATAACTTATCACAAACGAGTGGATGGTGCAAAATTTACTGTATATAGATGCAGTCCCGTATGCCGTCCATGAGATAGAGCGACTGTCCTCTGAAGATCCGGAGAGTAATAATTCCGCGATGCTGCTGACGGCGGCGCCGGAAGCTTCCCCACCTGCATGTGGGAACCCTTCGCCTCCTTCCCTACTTCGCGAATAGACGGAGCGCCTTTGCATGAATTAGCGAAAAGAGGTTTCGGAGACAAGTCAGCTGATTTTTCACAAGGAAATAACTTGATACCCACCTGATGAGCGAAATCGCGGCATCATCGATGCGCCGCAAAGTATTTTACTTCCGATATACAAATGCATTTTACAGCTAAAGCTGTCAAAATCGCTACAATGGCCAATATTGGTGTCAACCATGCCCGAAGCCATCACTGGTGGTGTTCGCAATCACTACCGCTCGCAATGAGAAGATAAAAAGAAAACGAGTGCAATCTCAATGCGCAGTGGTTTTTAGCTCAGTTCACATCATTGCTGCCCACACCTGAATCTGATTACAATCTGCTCGGCATTTGCGTTCTCAGCGACTATTCTGGTGCGCGCAGTGATACTTTCAGTACGAGTTTCACAGCAGCATATGTTCCACCATATGTATTCTGCAAAATCATAAACAGAAAGCAGCTTGCTATCTATAGATCAAAGCTCCGTACAGAGTTATTTGGAAATGTTCATTTACGCTAACGACCGGTAACGAAATTTATTATCGATGATCCAATTTTGAATTATCACGTCTTTGCCGCGAATTAGCTAACCCGCATGATTACTATCGGGGGCATATTTTAGAGAAAGACAGGAAGAGAAAGCTTGAAAAGACAACAGAAATTCTTAGAACTGGCATTGCTCTCTGTATATGTATTAGTTCTCTTGCTTGTGCAATGAAATGTTTCTCAGATGTCAGTAGTTTCCACGTGTGTCTTTCTTACTTTCTTAATACCTTAGCGCCACTTCAGCGTTTTACTAATTGCCGTTGAGCCTAAAGGTACACAACTGTAAAATACTGATATTTTTAAGGCGCAGTTCTCTGTATGCATTATCATAAGCCATTAGCAACAGTGTTCTTTCCTCCGTAACGCGCGATAAACATAGAGGCGTTCACACAACTAGCAACCCTTCATGGAAAAGCCATTTCGGATATATCAACAATTTCGCTCATCCAATACCTCTTATTTTGCCTCGCGATGTACTCCGTATATACTAAAAAATTGTTCACGCGGCTCTTGACGCTTGGCGCTAGGAGAAGCAATGAGGCGAAGGCAGTTTCTTGCTGACGGCTTCGCATTACAGCGATCTCCAGACTCAATAGATTCTCGTGCTATGTTTCTTGTGAGCACCTTGGCGTGGATATAGTACAAGGATTTCAAGCATTAAGCATATTATTATTTGCTTAACGTTGATAAATAAGAGCTATTTATTTCACCTTGTTAAACATTGGACAAGCACAATGTGTGCTCTTAGTATTCCTAATTAGACAACGCTAACTTCTCACTGCGAGCATTCGTGTAATATGACAGCCTCGCGCTGCATTGCATGGCTGGTGCTATGGTTAGAGGAGGTTGTGTTGCTTCAGTTGTCCAGCATAAGACCTACTTCTGAAAAACGCCGTTAAGACCCTAGGAAATCGCAGCGGCGGCCGTTAATTTTCGCCGATTCTATGATATTCTAGACTTCTGTTGCTTGCTGTAGCTGGTCTATTTGTGAATATGCGCTTCTATCCTTACGATCGTCAGCACACTTACATTTGCTGCAGTATTGTCTTATGTGGCTCTTTGGGTCGCGTGCAGACACACGTGAAGCTTTTAGGACAAATTCATGATCAAACACGTAAACAGCACAAGATCTGAAAATGTGACGTGTATGTATGCTCTGAGTAACATCTCACCGCATCCTACTGCAGCCATCTTTAAGCGAGTAAGAGGCTACTGAAATCAGCAAACAAAGCAAACACAATCCTATAACTACCGATTAAATTCACAAAGGAATACCAATTGTTTTATTATGGACACGGCATGTGGTTCTCTGACACAGTCTGTCATCCTTGTGATTGATCGTGCTGTCATTTCCTTAAATAACATTGTTAGTTTTTCGCAGCGTTCGAGCGTTTTGAAGCCGTCCTTGACACAGGTGACTACTTTCTTAGGCTTCTGGGATTGCTGGACGTACTGTGTACTGCAGCTACAACATGCATTCCACACTGCATGGTCAACGCATTGAAGGGAGTTGGACGGATGTGCGTCTATTCAGGAGGCCGACCAATTTCTAGCATCTAACAGTAGTCGGCACGTGTGTAGGCGACCACGCATATTTTTTGGAATTATAGGAGGCAAGTAGGTGCGGGAAATGCCGCTTTCTTTACTCTCCCATAAACCGCCATAGAATATTTTGTGCGAAAGGAAGGATTTCCCCCCATAAGCACGAAAAATTACATATAAAGAATGATGTACTCCTCCGGAACACTCCACTCACAAAATATTGCCAGCTCTTAAAGAACACTCCGCCGGCCTGCCTGTGACCCGTGAAGTTCAGTGGCCATGCGTGGCAAGTGAAATAGGGTAATGATGTTTAAAGTGCGCGCTACAAAGATCATCGACGATCGTGGACCCATTGCAATTAGAGCACGTGGTGGCGTCAATTAGTCCGACCAATAAAGAGACGACGAGGAACGATGAAGAAAACCAAATGTTCGGAAGCAAGAGCTGGGCAAACGTGGATGGAGATTGAGGAGCCAGGGCGCGGGATCAGCAACCCACCGGAATGCGGACTCAAAGACTAAACAGGCTCTCGCCTGGGGCCTTCCCAGCAATCCTTTCACTTCGGGCACGGCACGGATGGAGCGTCGCCAGGACGTTCCCGCTAGGTGGATCAGACATCTATGGTAGCGGTTGAAAGTGAACATCTCAGATCTGCATGGCAAACGCCATGCGCGCTCCAGGTCAACGAAATCGTGATGTGCTGTAAAAGTCCCGTATACATGTTCGCATTCACATATTTCGAGGTATTTAAGGCAGAAACGACTGCAGGTTACGGAAGGCTAACCTACTAATGCTTTGCCAATGTTCTAGACAACGCATTCAAAGCACGGGAAGCTTGAGAATATGACTACAACGAGACAGAGAAAGCTTTACACAAGACGTTCGTACTTTTGCACGAGTATTAACGATGACTTGATCGTTATCGCGGCAGTAATGAGGATGTATATGCATTCAAACCGTGCCTTTATGAGTGGACTATAGTGGTCAAATATGTTAATGAAGTAAATGATACAGCATACGCTAGGAATACTAGTCTTAGGGTCTCAAGGCCCTCATAAAAAAGTTCACAGGATAGCGACCCAGCTTTTATTTTAATAAATAAGACAAATTCAATGCAGGGGGCACACGGTCGACGCTGAAGTGGCATGGTAGATGCGATGCCAGCCGACGCAATAGGTAACGCTGGTCACGGTCGTCATCGCTGACCTGGAGCGCTCATGACATCTGTGAAGCCGATCGTGGACGATAGGTTGCAGTCGGCGAGTTTTGACGGCGCGTCTATGCCCAATGGCGCAAGACGACGAGGGAAACCACGCAGTAGCGCAAGTAACTCGCGCTTCGCAAGCGGATCATAGCGCGCTGCAAATAGGGCCAGACATCGATATCGCGGTCAAGTCCTAAGCGAAACTTAAGGGTCCTCCCATCATTCGTTCTTCCTTCACCTTGCGCGTCGCCTCCTGAATGATCGTACTGTTTCGCACAGCCACGTGCTCTGATAGCAATGCGTCGTCTTTGTCGACAATCTCTGTGGCGCGCACTTGAATCACATGTACACCACTCCTCTTGCCACGCACTTGCACTTCCCTCCAGTTATTACACGTGCCCTCCTTTGAAAAAAGCTTGTTCTTTCTAAAAAAAGGTACTTTTTTAGCACGTCTTAGCCGCAGTCACCACTTCTCCGCGCCATACCGTTGCACCACACTAGTCAGCACATGGTATGGATGGCTTCAATAAATCTTTACACACCCACAAACAAAGCACAAAAGAAAAAAATATGTCAGCTATTTTACTCTGGCTCACAGATTCCCGCAGGTGAATAGACCATGTTATTCGGGATCATGTATAGTAAAAATGGCTTACCTGCTTAAATTACCCCGCGCATCTTTTATCAAAAACTCAAGGAGAGCTACCAGATATCTCGACAGTAGTGGAGGTCTTTTGCGCCCCACACCAGACTAAAAGTTATTTTCACCTGTTCAGAAGATGGTACTCCTCGGGAGGCTCGGAGGCATTGCAGAGGGTGTTAACCCTCTATAAACGAGCACGGAAACAATCGGACGCCTATCCGACGTGAAATCACTAACCCAAGTATGGCTGCATCTGAGATGGAGCAGTTTCTGCCATGTGCACCTCGCCAGATGAGCTCGAATGACTCTTTCGAGCTTGCGAATGCATGTCCAGGCCAATCTACTGAATATGCGCCATGGTTAGGCGGAAAGGATTCTCCATTGCATGTTGTGCCAGAAGATGCGTTCACTTCATAGGATCCCTGCGCTTGGAAACTAACACCATCTTCTGACACACCAACATACTGAACCAACATCTCATCCTTGGTGTTACTAACGAAAGACCGTTTCCAGCCGACGTCATCATTAGGAGCTGGCTTTGCCTTTTGGTCTATGGGGAATTCTTGGAGTATTGGCCGTCGTTTTCCTCTATCTGGGATAAACCGAATGTCTACTGAGTTTGAAAAATATAACTGCCTTTACGTGGAGGATCAGCACGGTTCTTCACCATGCCCGTTCTGCATGTGATCGCATCTGCTGAGACTCATTCACTAGTGGCTATTTCAAACGGCAACTGGTTACAGCAATTGTCGTCACTGCTTGGAGCTACTCCTACCTCTTCATAAAGTATACTTGCCCTCCCAAAGTCTTTTAGCACAACCTTTCCTGTGTTTTCCTCCATGGAACGTTCATGTACAAAAGCTGTCCTTGGCACCAAAGAACTAATCACGGTTCCTACAAATATTTTGGCTTCTCACTTCTACACACCAACGGGTGTGTCCATCTGCACTGTTATATGATGCTAACAAGTTCTGATGTGAATCGTCTGCGTGGTCTTAGAAGACCATACCCATGTCACGGGTCGCCGCATCCAGTGGCACATAAGAACAACCGGCAATTGCCTAAGAGTTCCTTAGAGGACATTCTGTATTGTCGCTCATGTAAACTATGCTTGCCTTTTCGTCAGACCTGTTTCGAGGAGCTCGCGCCTCTGTATCACCTCTACCTGGCCTGCAGAGGTCCCAGAGCAAACAATTTGCAATGGGACTCTTCCGTTACATTCCTGCTAAGCTGAAGCCTGCTCCGTCGAGGTCATGTGCACTCGCCTTTCGCATAGGCGACATCCTCTGGGGGAGCCCTTCGCTCACACGAAAACGCATGGTGAAGTTCACGGCCACCTCCGAAGACAGCGTTTGATTTTCCACACACAGAAGTACTCCCTGCGAAGCATCCCACTACTGCTTGCGCATTGCAGCTCATGTTCTTAAGGTCACGGCTCTGCCTCTCGAGCTGTAACTTTTCTGCTTCTGGCAGTTCATGTTTCGGTTGAAGCGTTTTCTGCTTCAACTCTTGAAGCCTGTTGTCTTTGCGCTCACGGTTCATCTTCTCCTTGCTTGCTTCGCATTCTGCAGCACTGTGTTCCGGAGCTCGAGCCTCCTATTCTTCTATACAAGCCCTGAAATCGGCTTCCTCTAGCTCTGTCCGCAACACCACTCCACCTTTGATTATTCATCTTTTATCTGTATTTTCTGATCTCGTTCAAACGTTGCAAAACGACAGACCCAACCAATAATACGATAAACGTCTTCGCGCTGTCGCGGACCCCAATGTGTGGTGGAAAAATGCAACACAGCTTCTTTTGTTTAATGAAAATCCTAAACGAGAAGCTCGTGTTTGGGTATACGAGTTTTAGCGATGACTTCACCGTCGTCATGGCCATAACAAGGTCCTCTGTGCATACAAACAGTACATTCACACTTACAAATGGACAAATGGACTATAGACGTCTAATAAATAGATTGAATGTACAGCATGTGCTACGAATAACAGCTTGAGTCAAGCGAGAATAATAAAAAAAAGAAGTCGCTGCATATCTCCTTGCTTTGCTAGAAATGATGTCGAAAGATGATAGTCTTCTTGCGCCGTCTATACGTGACACTCTCTCTTCTTACACTCCCACCCCTAACACTCTCCCCCCCTCTCTTCCACTGATGGTGCAAAATGAAGGTTTGGCTGAATTCATCGCCTTATAATGTATATTTTTTTATTTGACCATACTGCAGGCCTTCCTCGGCCCATGCAGGAGTGGGGACAAAAGTACAAATATATACATATATTGTCAACTAATTATTCAAAATCAACACACTGTATGAGATTCATGAATGATTCTATGGTG
Source organism: Hyalomma asiaticum (assembly GCA_013339685.2). Taxonomy (NCBI): domain Eukaryota; kingdom Metazoa; phylum Arthropoda; class Arachnida; order Ixodida; family Ixodidae; genus Hyalomma; species Hyalomma asiaticum. The sequence goes on from JABSTT010002809.1 coordinate 23,620, forward strand.
TTATAGCACACAATATGATTAGATTAGCTATTCCAGTGGTATAAGCAGAAGCGCCCCTGGAGTATATCAGTGTTTAACTTTTGTCTACGTTCGGCCCAACGGCGAAATATAAAGCGATGAAGAAGTGGCACTAACGTCTCAGCGAAGTAAAAAAGACATGTGGAAGCTACTGACATCTGAGATGCACATTTTATTACACAAGCAAGAGAGCTGCTACATGTACAGAGAGCAACGCCAGATATATGGATTCGTGCTACCTTTTCGAAGCGTTCTCTTTCTCTTCTGGGCAAAAATTTGCTCCAGATTACTGTATTTAATTTTGTACGCTCTTTCACTGTCATCTTTATAACCCCTCTCCCCCTTCTCCGCAGTTCAGGTTAGCAAACCAGAGACTAATGTCTGGTTAACCTCCTGCCTTCTGTATTCATCTCTCCCTACTCCCCATAATAACCATGTGGGTTAGCTCATTCCCTGTAAAGGTGGAATCATAAAAAACTGGATCTTTTATAATAAAGTGTTTTGCCGATCGTTAGCGTAAATCAGAAATTGCAAAGGGCGCTAAACTGAGAATTGGCATGTATATAGTAAAGTGCTTTTAGTGTATGATTTTGGAGTATGCATATGGTTGAGTATATCCAGCTCTCAAACGTGAACTGAAAGCGCCACTGCGAAAGGCCAGAGCAGTCAGTGAGAACACTAGATGCCGACGACATCGTAATAAGATTCAGGTGTGGCTGGGAATGATGTTCTTTAATTGGTTAAAAACTGCTGTGCATTGTATGTACAGTCGTTTTTTTTCCTTCTCTCATTGTGAGTACTAGGAATAGCGGACACCGCCATTGAAGGCTTCGGGCACTTTCACCACCAAAATTGGCCATTAAAGCGAGCTCATAACAGCTTCAGCAGTAAAATACATTTGTATATCGGAAATAAAATATTATCTGGTGTACCAAGGATACCGCGATACGGCTCAGCAGATGGGTATGTGGTTACTTCTTTGTCAGAACTTAGCTAACTTGCCGAAGAGACGTCATTTTGCTAAGCCAAGCAAAGGCGCGCCGTCTATTTGTGAACAGGGCAGGAGGCGAAGGGTTCCCATATGCGAGTGGAGAAGCTTGCGGCACCGCTTCCTGCTGAACAGCGAAATCACAACTCTCAGGCTCTGCAGAGGAAAGTCGCTATATCTCAAGTCCGGTATACGGGACAGCTTCTACAGATCTCAGTTTGTACAATGCACTAGTTTCTCATTTTTGAGCTATCCAAAAAGAGCTAAGCGCAATGTTTGCAGAAGGTATTGCGGACGTTCAGAACCCATATACATTGTTCTCGCCGTGAGATCCTCACGCAGAGAAGAGAAGCAACTCAAAAAAATTGAACCGCCGCACCAGTAGGCAGACAACGTGCCACGTTCTTCTAAAATACGACTGTGTTTGTAGATTTCGTGTGCTCAACGTACATGACACTGATATTTGTGATAGACACAAGTTCGTGGAAACAAACATCTGCTGCCGTTGCATTCTTTACGTTCACGGAGTTTCAAACTGTGTTGTGTAGGCTTCAATTCCCTGAATCCTGCACGGCAGTTATGGGTAGGGTTGCTAAATGAGGTACAGGAGAACCAGTGATCTGTCTTCTCGATAAACAAGCCCAGAGCATTCAGTGTCCTGTTCAGTTTTCGCCAAAATGCTGCCGTCATCAGACAGTATTTTTCGCTCCGCGCACTACATTCGAGCGACAGATATTCGCCTTGAGAATATTTCTGGCTCCGCGAACTAACGAGGATAATAAAAAGCAAAACAAAGAGAATGAGCTGTCTCGCCGAGCTGCGCTACGACATTTTACTTGCAAAACCAGCAGTGGTTGTGACGCACACACCATATTGGAGGGCTCAGGAGTAATTTTTGTCACCTGGGGTGGGGCTTTTGAATGCGCACATCTGAGTACACATGCATTTTTTGCCTTTCGCCGGAGTCGAAATCTGGTCACCGTAGTCAGGATCCGCCGAGCTATGAATACAGTGTTTTGAATCATACGCGATGGCCAGAGTGTTGAACAGGCCCACGCCTATCCGGATGTCTCCACAGCGTCTGCTACGCTGTTTCCACCACATCTTCAGATATGTCGCGGAGGTCCTTCGAAGAACACATAACATTTTATGAAGCTTAATATTGTTGTGATTCGGGTTTGATGGTAGCGAAGCAGCTTTAGAAGAAAGGAAGGGTCTAGATACAGCGAGGGTGGTCAACTTGAAGTTTGACGGTGGTTTGAACTATGAAATTTTACAAGGTCCACGATACAGCGTAGGTGGTGGCGTTCTCCACCACATTTTCCTCCTCCGCACTGTTATTTTCCCGTCGTACTCCTTGTTGCATTGTTCAATTTCAGACATAAGCAGATTGCCTACACGGAAGCAACGTGGCTGCACAGGACGGACGCTGTCCTGAGCAGTCTCTCTGCTTCTGTGCGTGCAATCTTTGCGCTGCGTATGTTTGAAATTTAATTGTGGGTGACCAATTAACCACTCAACGCGTTCTGCTATGTCTTCTTGCTGCAGTATACCGTAGAAAAACACGTTACGCGCTACCCTCACCCTCACTTCACTTTTCCACCGTTGCTATATCATATTTGCTGTTATGTAGTGGTGGGATGACAGCATAAGCCCAAGTAAAGGCGTGTAGGCGCTATGCATAGAAGTGCGCGCCCATTGATTTCATGATGATGCTAAGTTCAAGCTGATATCTTACAGGGCAACATAATGCTTAAAAAGCTTCCCTGTTAAAATGTTTCTGAGATCTTCTGTTTAAAAATGTAGAGTACAAATATTGGAACCTACTTTTTTATGAAAGATAGTCCACCGCAAATGCTCGCAACATTGCTTTTAAAGAAACTTTGTGATATGCTAGCCGTGTACTCTCTAGCAATGCGAAATGATATCCGCGACGTGTCCCGTTGTGGTTGCTGCGTTGGGAAATTCTTTGAAAAGCGAAGCAATGAACAGACAACTTAGTAGGACAGGTCTGCTAAAACATGCACTTGATATGATGACGGTTTCCTGGCAACCAACGACTTCGCAGCCACTCGAAACCCGGCACGGTAGGCTAACAATGCTTCACCATAATTACATTGAGTGCCGTAACTGGCGAACCCTGCTCACAATTGAAGGCTGGTCAGCTGTGCCTATGCCCGCATGTAAAAAAAGGGCAGGAAAAAGATATCAGTGGAAACAACGGCAACAGAACTGTTAAGGATTTCTATTTACAAAGATCTTCAGGCAGAAGAACCGCGAACGCGGACAAACAGCATTGGAAGAGAACAGCTTTCAGCGAAGGTAGAACGTTAGACAAAAACAGCCATATGGACAATGAAAGTTAAGATATTTGAAAAAAAGGAGGAAAGAAAAGAAGCGCTATTAGGTGATTTATTGCCCGCGTAGCTGCGGGTGTCGGCATCGCCAATGTGTGCATTGGGCAACGATATGGTGAAAGCGTGCTGCGAAGACCGGTTCTGGAGATGGCAAAGGCGGGCTAAATATGCCGAAGAAGTCGCGCACCTGTACCATTACAGGGAAAGTGCATGCTGGCGCTAGAGGCGCGGAGCTAGAATTGCCTTTGGCGTACTGATTGTGTTTCAGTTAAGAATATGGTGATTGAGGATTGTGGTTAGGTTTGGTTAAGGACGCTAATTTCTGCAGCCCATGTCAGGAGCGCGGCTAAGCGTCCGTGAGAGCAGTAGAAGGGGACTGAAAGAGACAGAAAGAATAGAAAAGCCGTAGTGGAGGGCTGCGGAAATTTTGACCACCTGGGGTTCTTTAGTGTGCACTGACATCGCACAGTACACGGGCCTCTGGTATTTTCCCCTCCATCGAAATGCAGCCGCCGCGGCCGGAATTCGATCCCGCGACCCTCGGATCAGCAGCCGAGTACCATGGCCACTAGACCGCTGTGGCGGGGCAGACGACACAAATTACAGAGGCATCTACAATTTCCTTCTCGAATGAAAGTTCGACCAGCGCTGCCGTGATCACAGCCCCGTCAACAGTGTAAGGAGCCGAGCACCGCAACCATAGTGATAGATCGGCGGCTCGTACTGATCATATAAGCAAGCTTTCCTACAAAATATGTTATGAATTAATAAAACCCAAAGACAGTTAAATTTGGGTAACTGATATGGTGAGCAGGTTGAGAATTGTGGTGTGATTTTTCTGTGTAAGAAGTCATTGAGCATTTCGTAATTGTCCGGTATCGGGGTCCCTCGACAACGTATAACAGACGTAGATTCCTGTCAGAGTGCGAAGACCTTCCACGATGTTCTTTCCCGGGACCGTTCCCGGAACCGGCCGTCGCGGCAGCACATCGGTGTAGGCAAAGTGCTATAGGCTAGAATATGGCGCCATGTCCTACACTTTAATCAGCCCCAGGTGGTCAAGATGTGTCCTCTAGGGTGTCTCTCACAATTATATCTTGCTTCGGGGAAGTAAAACTATAGAAATTTTACGAGTGCTCTATTAGCCTAGCGTTCACACACCTGCCAGTTTGTCCTGCATACACGTTCCCGAAAGCCATTGAAAGTATATGCACAGCATTTTCGATACACTCAACGAACTGATTCTTCCTGTGTATCACGTTGAATTTTTTCAATTTTTGTGCCTTCTTATTCTCGATGCACTCTTTAAAAATATTGCATATTTTATTTCTAGCTGAAAAGTCAACTTCGCAACAAATTTGCTTGCTACTTTCTTTAGCCTATAGGACAGACCATGTGCAGTGCTCACGGAATGAAATCGGACATGCAAATATTGAATTAAATCAACTAAAATGTGCACTTACTCCGTGTAATGACGTCATGTAGCGGCGAATCGCCCCTATGAAGGTGGTGTTTTTTCTCATGCATGTATATGAACCAATTTTACACTGGTGGTAGACGAATTGAAGATTGTAGAAACTAAAGCATGTGCATTACTTAGCCCTAACTTTTTACTTTTGAACCCGTGAGTTCTGCACATAAGATATGGTAGTAATCGTAGAGAGCAACCCGAGGTTTATGGATTCCTGGTGTCTTTTCAACGCTTTCTCTTCCTGTCTTGCGTTAAAATTTGCTCCCGATAGTAATCGTGCAGGTTATCTAATTCACGGCAACGATGTCAGCGCCAACAGCTACATCTTAGATAATAAATTGCTTAGTCGATCGTTAACGTAGATGAGAAATTGCACATACCCTCTACTGAGCCGTGACTTGTAGATAGCGAACTGTTTTGAGTATATGATTTTGGAGCATACATATGGTCAACCATGTCCTGTTCTCAAACGTGTACCAAAAGCATAGCTGCCAAGGTGAGAACGTTCACTGAGATCACAAGATGCTCACCACTTCGTAATAACATTCAGGTGTGGGTGGCCATGACATCGAAATGCGTTGAAAACCGCTGTGCATTGATTTTACAGTAGCTTTTTTCTTTACTCGTTGTGAGCGCTAGCGATTGCTGACACCAGGGCTGATGGCTTCAAACACTGTTGCCACCAACATAGGCAATTCTAACGAGCTTATAATAGCCTCAGCAGTATAATGCATTTGTATGTCGGAAGCAAAATACGTTGCGGTGAATGGATGATACCACGATATAGCTCAACAGGTGGGTCTCTGGTTACTTTTTTTTTTGTCGAAAATGAGCTGACTTCCCTCCGGGACTTCTTTTTGCTAAGCCAAGGAAAGCCGCACCGTCTGTTCCCGACCCAGGGAAACAGGCGAATGGTTCCGATGAACAAGTGGAGAAGCTCGCAGCGCCGCTGCAAACAAAATCGCGGAATCATTACTCTCAGGATCTGCAGAGGAAAGTGAATATATCTTAAGAACAGTATATGGGACTGCTTGTGTGGATTTCAATTTGAACGATCTACTGGTTTGTCATCTATAAGTTATTCAATAGATACCCAAGTGCAATGACTGCAGAAGGTAGTGGGGACGTTCATTGCCGATAGACATTGTTATCCCCACGAGATCTTCACGCAGAGAAGAGATACAAAACAAGAAATTGAAGCGCCGCACCAGTAGGCGGGTAACGCCTCAGTGTCTCCTAAAATTCGCCTGTGTTTTAGCTTTGATGCTTTAGTATGTATATTGCAATGACATTTTCTTTTCGTGGAAGCGAACTTCTGTTGCCGTTCCACTCTTTGAGTTGACGGAATTTCAAACAGGGCATTGTAGCGTTGAGTTCCCAGAATTTTTCAAGGGAAATAATGGCCAAGTTGCTAAGCGAGATACGAGACATCCAGTGATCTGTCTTCTCGACAAACCGGCGCAGAGTGCAGAGTGTCATTTTTCGTTTGCCGGAATGTTCCTGTTGTCAACGAACGGAATGACCGATCACGGGGAATATGTGTCGCAGTTTGCGCTCTAGCAAGGATGAAAAAAAAAAAGAAAATATATTAAGCTGCCTCAGCCAGCTGCGATATTTATTGTCAAGGCTTTACGTGACAAACCAGCTATGGTTGTGACGCACGACCCGTATTGAAGGGCTCCGGAGTAATTTTGAGCAGCTGGGGTTCTTTAGTGGGCAAATGAATCTGGGTACATGTGTGTTATCTGCATTTCACCTCCGTCGAAATGTGCTGACTGTGTCCATATGATCTGCATAGATAGGAATACAGTCTTTTGGACATACTCGATGTCCAGGCTCTTGAAAAGGCGCACACCTACCCGAATCTCTCAAATGGGCTTACTATGCAGTTTCCACCACATTTGCAGTGATGTATTGCAGTGATTTCCATAATACAGGGTGTATTAGGGAAATGACCACGTGATGCGGCTGGAACCTCGCGTCGAATGATTCAGGTATAGATCTCGGAGTGGGGCTGAGCGTCTAGGCGAGGATCCTCGCACGTGGACGTCGCAGCCGTATTCGGGAGGTGGGCAAATTGATAGGCAATGCGTCTGCTTTTCGCTTCTTCGAATCGTCCGTACTCGGTAATGATCTCTTGTACTATGGAATAGACTTTGAAGACTACCAAGTTAAATAGATCATCCGCGATGGCCTTCAGCCCGTGTTCGACCTTGTCGGATTCCTTCATACTGACGTCGACTTTACGGCAAAAGGAAAACACTTCTTCAATATAGGCCAGCTACGACTCCGTAGATTTCTGTACACCCGAAGCACGTTCCCTCTGGGCGGCACGCTTGCTTCCCAATAACTGGCCGAACAAATCACGTAGTTTCTTTCTACATAGGCTTCAGCTTGTGAGCTCTTCCTCGTTGTTATTGAACCAGGTCTTGGCAGTTCCTGTCAGGTAAAAGATGACATTGGCCAACGTCAGATTTGGATACCACCGCTGATTTTCGCTTACGCGCTCGTATCGCCGAATCCACTCATCGACGTCCTCACCATCAGCGCCGGCAAAGGTGCCAAGATCACAGGGTGGAGCTGCCACGATGACCACTGGCGAGGTGGGCGCCGTTGTGCGGCGGGCGCGGCCGTTGACGCATTATACCTGTCAGTTGTTATGCCGGGCGTGGTGAGTTGACGGCCGCTCCGGACCTCTGTCGTGCGTTGATACTATACCGAGCACCTCCACCAAAAATGTTACGGGAAGGCAGTCAGTATTTTTACAATACGCTTTAGCGAAAAGCAAGATGGCTGAGCTCGCGCCCGCCTCCACAACTTGTCGTCTTCCTCGATGCCGCTCTCGAGGCTTGCTCCTGCATTATATCTTGTAACAAAATTTAGGCAGAGTTACAGATATACGTGCGTCCGCATAAGCAACCATAGTTAAGGACATAAAGAACACACATACTGAAACACATTACCTATTGTACTCAGCACTAATTGAGTACCTTTAAGGTTTCCCGTTAGCGCAACATAACGTATACCCATCGCTAGCGCAACTAACGTAGAGTGCGGACTTGAGGGTTTACAAATCTGTTCTACAAAAAAAAAAAAAAACGCTAAAACGCAGCGCCTACCCTAAAAAGGGCAATAGGCTGTGCATGCTGTTTAATTGCCAAATCAATGGTTTATAATTTCAGGGTAGCAGGCAGTCCCACGATTCGTAAGCTTCACACAAAGGTGTCTTGCAATGCAGATCGGTGCGGGTACATTTTTCATATTGTCCGCTAGCACGAAGGCCTTTCGCGGGTTATGAGCAGTTCTTTCTTTTACACTGACTTTTCCGTGAGGACATTCAGTCTCAGCAAGAAATATTCATGCAGTCAATGTCTGCAAGGTGCGGGCCAGAACTGAACATATTTTACTCGAATTGAGCTTAAAGGGAACTCCGGCCATTTTCAGTTTCCACTGAAATCAATGAAATTTTCAGTATATTTTCTCATCGGTACTGCAATAATTCATGCCAAGCCAGACGAGTGTAAGTCATTTAGTTTTCCTGAAAATCAATTTTAAGAATTTTTAGCTGCTTCCCAGGCGAGACGTCATTACCTGCAACGCTGCCTATCCAAGCATACGGGCCGTCTTAAGCGAAACGGTGATACTTAAGCGCTCAGAGCCTCGCTGTCAAGTTCAGTAGGGCTGGATACATGGTTGGATGACATCAACAGTTTCCTTTTTCCAGCACAAGCTCCATATTTCTGATCGCCGGGAGGCTGTGTCGTCCTGTTATACGCTGCACGAAAATTTACCCTTTTCGGTTGTGGTTTGAACACGTCATTCATTCAATTATTTAAAATTATTGGCGAGTTTCTTAGCAAATTGACTGACCCTGACTGTTTCAAGGCTATCAGTACTACTGGAAAACAGCAATATCAGAAGATGGAGGAAAAACCGCTGAAGTTCCCTTTTAAGGGATGCTGTATCCGCGCTCGCAACGAATTCGCCGGTCATATTCGTGATGTCGGTCAAGATATCTGATCCGCGCCGGCTTGCGCGCTGCTGTCAGTGGTGTCACGTGGAACCCCGGACCTCAATTGCGCCAGCTTTCGAAGTGATCCACGATAAACGGAGAAAAATAATCCCGATGAAATAACCGCAGCTCACCAGGTCTGCCGTTACCAGCTCGACAACAGGGGTCGCGCCAACGGGCCTTCGGTGCGAGTCGATACTTGTTACACAACATTAAACACAATGTGCTTGACTTTGGTCAACATGTGTGCACTAAATCAATTTCCCAACGACATAAAGTCAGCCAAGTGTCTATTTAGCAGCCGGTGAAAAGACGAAGAAGTGACTAACTTGCCTCAAGAAATTGCTATACGGTCGAAGGAAATGCACTCGAGTACAATACATTCTGCAACTGGAGCAGCCAAAGTGCCTGCAATATGTGTTTCTCAGTGCAAGGCGCGGACGGCATGCACGGTCGCGGTTTCGCTGCGTTTCTTACATGTGTGGTGAACGAAAAAAAAATGCAGCTTCACTATAAGCGAATAGTGGGAAAGTTCAATGCAGATCGCGTCCCCGTGTTTCTGTTCTCTTTATGTTTTGCCGTTGAGACGTCTGTTTGTGTTGCTGTTCCTCTAGCACACTTGACAATAGTGGTCAATCTAGTGGTCGAGGAAGTCCTTGAACCTTCCAGGCTGGCGAAGCCGGGTCGTGTCCCGGAGAAGTCGTGTGGCCTACGCCTCCCGTTCTTTGAGCTCGGGTTCCTGCCACCGCAATGGCCATTTCGCTGCGTCTTCTGGTGCCGGCAGCTCAGGATCCACTCGATACCGGCGTTTCGCTTGTGATTTTCTAGCGGTCACGTTCGGATGTTCCTTACGTTGTTGCCGTTTGGCTGTTGTGTACTGTTGTCCTTTAGTAGGATAAGGTAGTCATCGATCCTCCGCTTCCTTAGCCCTGGTGGCGGGACTCGCTTTTCGTTTGCGCTCCCGTTCTCGGGGAGTCTCCTTAGTGGCGTCCATGACGGGAAAGACCTTAGCCGCTGCGTGGGAGCGCGCGCGCGCTGTCGTCCTCTCAGCAGCAGTCACGACAGAAAGAACCCTGGCAGTCAGGTGACATTGCATGCTGCGTGGGTTCCTCTCTAGCGGCGAAACCGTAAAAACTATCGGCTGGCATATAGTTTCCTACTAATATCATCATCATCATCATCATCATCATCATCATCATCATCAGCCTGTTTAGGTCCACTGCAGGACGAAGGCCTCTCCCAACGATTTCCAATCCACCCTATCCTCAGCGAGTTGGTTCCACTTTATGCCCGCAAACATTTTAATTTCATCGCTCCATCTAACCTGCCTACCTCTGTTGCGTTTTCCCTCTCGTGGTATCCATTCCGTCGCTCTTACTGTCCACCTATTGTCCTTCCTCCTCATGACATGTCCTGCTCAGGTCCACTTCTTTCTTTTAATTGATAGGATAATATCGGCTACTACTGTCTGTTCTCTGATCCATTCCGCTCGTTTTTTATCTCTTAGCGTTACCCCTATCATTTTTCTTTCCATTGCACGTTGCGTGCTCCTTAGTTTCATCTCTAGCTTTTTCGTTATTCTCCATGTTTCTGCGCCGTGCGTTAGTACTGGGAGAATGCAATGATTGAATACTTTTCGCTTTAATGAGAGCGGTAAGTTTCCAGTCATGATTTCGTAGTGCCTTCCGAATGCGCTCCAGCCCAGCCTTATTCTACGGAGAATTTCGTTTTCCTGGGTAGAAGTTCCTGATATTAACTGTCCCAGATATACATATTCGTTTACACATTGTAAGGGTTCATTGTTGATTTTAAATTCCTGTTCCTTATATACTAGAGGGAAATGTGGCGCTAGTGTTTGTGCGAGTTTCAAACATGGCGGTCAAGGCAGCATGGGAATGCGGGGTAAGACATGGATTTGCCTAGTCTTCGTTCTTATGGCTTCATATGGAATTGCTACTACACAAAATACGTAGTTTAAGACAAAGTATCGCACTAAAACGGAAGATATTCGAATAACCATGCGAGTATAGGTAATAGTTGATTTTTCGCTTTTAGAAATATACTGAATGCTCAGAAATTTAACAATATCGCGCGATATGGCAGTGTTGCCTCCACTACTGGTGCTCAGAGTTAGGAGCGTAGATGAACGTTTAAGTTCTAGATATCGTAGCGTTCGAACTTTTTGCTCTTGTAATTAAGGTGATAACGTTTTCAAGTGTGCAAAAAGGTAGGTGCATCTTCTAAATGTAAATAACGGGATTCAGCTCTCTTCTTTAAGCGCAGTTCAAGTGCTCCACCATATGCATCAAGTCGCTGGGCAAGGCCGTAGCAGAAGCGCAGCATCACCCATCGTCCATGGTTTGGTGGTTGGATTTGTGCAAAAGCCTGATGGTAAATAAACAGCCGCGCTGTTCAACTCCTTCGGAACCTACCCCTGAGCTTTGACCTGAGGTGACTTATTGAGCGTCGTCTGCACGCGCTCTGCCTATTGCCCACTCAGCGTCTACTAGGCACGATAACTGTGCGCCTGCTTGGCGCGTTCAGTCGGCGTTGGATTAATCAAACAGCGGAATTGAAATGTTGTTGTTGTTTTGTGGTGTTTTACGTCCCAAAACCAGTTCTGATTATGAGAGACGCCGTAGTGGAGGGCTCCGGAAATTTCGACCACCTGGGGTTCTTTAACGTGCACTGACATCGCACAGCACACGGGCCTCAACATTTCGCCTCCATCGAAATGCAGCCGCCGCGGCCGGGATTCGATCCCGCGACCCTCGGATCAGCAGCCGAGTACCTTAGCCACTAGACCACCGTGGCGGGGCGGAATTGAAATGCTGTAGTAGAAGATATACGAACAGACGTCACAAGGGATGCATGTCAGCCGTGAAAGCGGCCCCACGATTACAGATTCGGTCGCATCTGGCCCCGCCACGGTGGTCTAGTGGCTAAGGTACTCGGCTACAGATCCGAGGGTCGCGGGATCGAATCCCGGCCGCGGCGGCTGCATTTCGATGGAGGCGAAATGTTGAGGCCCGTGTGCTGTGCGATGTCAGTGCACGTTAAAGAACCCCAGGTGGTCGAAATTTCCGGAGACCTCCACTACGGCGTCTCTCATAATCAGAGCTGGTTTTGGGACGTTAAACCCCACAAATCAATCAATCGGTCGCATCTGATATTATCACAGAAGCTAAAAAAACAAGAATAATCAAATCCACCAGAACGTTTGAAGCCGCAGGCACGAAGACCAGAAAAATCCATGTCATTCCCATGGAAGCTTACGATCGCCCCAGCGCCAGATTTCCTTCTCGTATTTTAGCAGGAAACTATGTCCGCTGATGCTATGGTGACGCCATCTCTTGGCCTACCGCCGAATTAAAGCAAACAGGTAGAACTGCGACACAACAAACGGCCGCCAATCGCCTTAGGGCTATAAGTGCATCGCCCTTGAAAAGACATTTCAACATGACGTCAGCACCGATACAAATTCGTGCAACACATCGTGCACGACGCGAGTCACAACCCCCAACTTCTCGAGCAGTCATATATTCGAACTTAATATCTTTTATTGCGTCCAATTCGTTTCTTTCACCTTGTCAACACGGTTTTAGGAAACACTTCTCTTGTGAAACGCAGTTACTTTGACTCACCGACGATCTTTTTCGTGCGGTGGACGATAATTTCATAACCGACTGCATATTTTTACATTATGCTAAAGCCTTCGACGCTGTTTCGCACACTCCCCTTCTCCTTAAAATGAGCAAACTCAGTGTAGATCCCAATGTCCTAGACTGGACTCAGTGTTTTCTAACCAACCGACTTCACTACGTTCATGGAAATAATCACAGCTCTCCTACCGTTGCTGTTACATCAGGCGTACCACAGCGTTCGGTTTTAGGCCCATTACAGTTTCTTATTTATATAAATGATTTATCTGTTGCTATTCCTCAACAATTAGGCTCTTCGCTGAAGATTTCGTGCTCTATCGTGTCATTCATAATCCATATAACGTTACCACTTTGCAGTCCGACCTTGACGCTGTTCCTCATTGGTGCGACAAGTGGCTCATGGAACTCAATATTAGTAAGTATAAAGTTATGAGAGTAATGCACCACAATAAAGTTAGCGATAACTTTTCTTATACCCTCAACAACTCCACTTTAAGCCCATTTAGTAGCTACCGGTATCTTGGCGTACATTTAACTCCCAACCTTTCTTGGAATATGCATGTTGAACATGTAGTTAATAACGGTAATCGCATGCTTAGATTTCTAGGCCGTAATTTTTCATCCGTCCCTTCAGACTTGAAACTTAAATTGTACACCACGCTCGTGAGATCCAAATTGGAATACGCTTGCTCTATATGGGATCCATGTAGCTCCGTATTATGTACAGCCCTTGATTCTGTTCAGAATCGGGCAGTTCGTTTTGTGCTTGCCATTTGCTCCCACTACGCCAGTGTGTCTTCAATGAAAGCTACTTTAGGTCTATCGACACTTAAGTCACGCCGTCAGTATTTCCGCTTAAACCTTTTTCATAAAATTTTTTACGCCAACCCAACACTCAAAAACGATCTTTCCCTTCCTCCCGACTACGTATCTCCGCGGTTAGACCATCATCTTAAAGTTAAATTTCCCTAGTGCCGCACTAACACTTGTTAAGCTTCTTTTTTGCCACAAACAAGGAGTGACTGGAACCACCTTCCTGCCTCCGTTTCTGCAGTCAAAGAACCTGCCGCCTTCACAGTGTCACTTAATAACACATTGTTAAGCCACTCCTCTCTGTAATGCCCTCGGGCCCTGAGAGTATGAAAATAAATAAATAAATAAATAAATAAATAAATAAATAAATAAATAAATAAATAAAACCCTCAGCAAAATGCCATACATTGCGATATCAGGAATTCGGCATACTGCCTACATGTGGCAAGTGTCCATATGTGTCTGTATTTGCCCGAATTGTGATAGACATATGTAGTAATAAAAGACCTACACGAGGAATGCCGTGTATGATTCTGACACATATTCACTGGTTTGCCATATATGCGTATTTGGCTACGCATGCATATGTGGCGGTACTTTATGGCACACGTCCGTATATGGCCGTACTTGCCCATTTCATGTCACAGTCATGCATGGCAATCCTCTTTTAGGCACTTATTGCCGTATATGCCTCCATCACAGTTTCGGTACATACGGCCACATACGGACACGTGCCATATATAGCCAGCTATACTCAGGTCTTCATATCGCCATATATGGCATTTTTGTAAGGAAACGGCAGCGGTCTGTTGGTTCTACACATCAAGCGCTGCGCGAACGACCACCTTAGCGGCTCTTTAGTTTCATACACGCACACTGCAAGCACTCAGACTAACGGAAAAGCCAGCATCGACGCGCGATCCGGCACCAAATTAAAAGTACTTCGTTTCACTACGATATGCCAATGTCTGACGAAACGCCAAGCGCACGGGCATGCAGTAGCGTCTGTGAAGTTTCAAACTCACGGGACATTGAATTCAACCAGATTCGAACGGGTCGTACAATTCTTCAGCACGTGCTGTCCAGCCCACAATGCTGCATGGCTGCAGTTTGCAGAAAGCCATGAAAAGAAGTGGCATACCACGAAGCGGCCGCCGCACGTTCCAAAGATAAACTACGGTGTCAAAGCGCCCGCCTTGGCCGCGGCGGCGTCGCCGCAATACTTCCGAACAAAAAAGTAGGCCGTTTGAAATTTTAATAATGCAGTATAGAAACGGGTACAGTAGGCGCCTTTTATCAATTGTAGAATATAATGGTACTCGGAAACGGCGGACCGAGATAAGCGCTGCTGCTTATGCTACCCCAAACGACGAAGATTCACTTACCCGGAAAGATTAGAAGCGTAGAACGGGAGCGGCATGCTTTTCCAGGGTTCGTATGGCGGGAGAGCGAAGAAATCTAGAACACTCTCAAGGTATCGAGCGAATCAGTCCTTCACTTTTTGGACGCAGAGGAATCGAAGGGCCTATTAGCTCTTATAGTAGAATGCGACTTGCAGGAGCAGTGAAGCTATTTCACTAATAGTGCAGATGTTTCCCATTTCTACAGTGTAACCGCAACCTATGCACAGCTCAAGGATCTACTTGGAGGCAGCTGAAAACGAACACTTACCTCAATCTAGTGCTATACCACCGAATATTCCTTGAGATCTATCACACGAGTATCTGTTACGTCTGGCAGAAAGATACTACTACGCTCAAGCATACGCTCTGGGAATTTGAGACTAAAGCGAAAGGTATTTATTCTGATGTTCTTTGGACAAGGCGGGAAGCCGACCTGCGCAGCGGCTTGCTTTCCGATACACACAGGGCAGTCCAGCAGAACCGCGAAGCGGCGGCAAGGCAAGGCCTTCACGTTTCCACCTGGGAGACCTGAGCCATGCGTCGTTAATCTGCTGGCAATCAATAAAGCTTTTTCCAACCATCCATTCCGTGCCATTCGTTCTTTGTGGTGTTCCTTGGCGCTTGGAGAGACTTGACCGCACATGCAATCTCGGCACTGGATGCACCGATTTAAGGTATTTCATTCTTTTATTGAGAATACGTGGTCTCTCAGGCGGTCACTGAGTCAGCAGCCTCTCTGTCCTTGTAGATTTTAGCACGCGCAACATATACAATACATGAAATCCTTTCGAGACTTGCATGCGGTTAGCACTGACTTATTATTGAGAACTTCTCCCGCCGCTTTGATCGCCTTGTCGCAGCTTTCGCACGCATACTGAATGGATCAGCAACTAGACCAAGTAAAAATACCAACCTACACTGCTGCTTCCCACAAGGCCTGAGTTATCACTGCACTTGCGTCAAGAGTATTCTCAAGGTGTACAAAACGAATCATATTCCGGTTAAGAACTTAGAGCTGTTTCAAAAATTTCCGCTGGCCTAACTTCGCTTGTAGGGTCCGAGTGGTGAGTTAGTGTAGCTCAATTTCCAACGGCAGCCTGTCCAGGTCCAGTGACATTTTGTGACATCTGCTGAGATGCGAGGCTTAACACCGTCGTTTTGAGATGACGCGCAGGCTGTGGAAACGGAAGTCCAGAGGGGAGTTTTTAATGTCCCATTGGAAAGGTGGAACGAATATGTATAAATGTGTAAACGAATATGTAATGTGTAAACGAATATGTATATCTGGGACAGTTAATATCAGGAACTCCTACCCAGGAAAATGAAATTCTCCGTAGAATAAGGCTGGGCTGGAGCGCATTCGGAAGGCATTACGAAATCATGACCGGACACTTGCCGCTCTCATTAAAGCGAAAAGTATTCAATCACTGCATTCTCCCAGTACTAACGTACGGTGCAGAAACATGGAGAATAACGAAAAAACTAGAGATGAAACTGAGGAGCACGCAACGTGCAATGGAAAGAAAAATGATAGGGGTAACGCTAAGAGATAAAAAACGAGCGGAGTGGATCAGAGAACAGACAGGAGTAGCCGATATTATCTTATCAATTAAAAGAAAGAAGTGGACCTGGGCAGGACATGTCATGAGGAGGAAGGATAATAGGTGGACAGTAAGAGCGACGGAATGGATACCACGAGAGGGAAAACGCAACAGAGGTAGGCAAAAGGTTCGATGGAGCGATGAAATTAAAAAGTTTGCGGGCATAAAGTGGAACCAACTCGCTCAGGATAGGGTGGATTGGAAATCGTTGGGAGAGGCCTTCGTCCTGCAGTGGACCTAAACAGGCTGATGATGATGATGATGATGATGATGGAAAGGTGACTGGAGAACATGGCATCATGGAGAATGATTGTTGTTGTGGTTGTTGTGGTGCAGCCAGGTGCTACTGTTTGAAAAAGGTCACTGTGAAAATTGAATAGTTGCGTGCGTAATGTGGGCTTACCAGGTAACGTGAAAATTTGGGCCAGTTAGTAATGCTTGATCACGTCGGCAGCACATGGTGACAAGTGTAGCTGGTGGCATGACGTAACTTCGGCGCTCACATTATTACAAAACGTTTACTTTCTGGACACTACGTCGGCACACTACGGTGTGCAGTCGTAGTGTGCAGAAAGCAGATTTATTATTTGCACGTATTGTGCAGAAATATGCATGTAGTGTGCAGAAAGCTGACTTATTACGTGTACGTCAGCACACAAGGGCGTGCTCACGTGCATATAATAAGCGTCGTTCGTTGCAGTATTCCTACGGTACCGAGCTAAGTTTGACGTAAGCATGCTGAGTATGCACGTGTGTTACGTTTTGTTGCGTTGCTATCTGAGCGATCGCAAACTCGAGGACCGCTTAACCAAGCATTATCAGCACAACATCCGATGCTATAGGCATATTCACCTTATGCAACGCGTAGGAAGAGTAGCGTTAAGACTGGCCTGCTAGATGGAGCCGATCCAGCGGGTAGCGTGCTGCTTGCTGAGCGGTGATGACGACCCGCGGGCACTTGCGCTTTGGGAGTAGACAGCCGTGGCAGAGAGAGAAAACTTAACAGAGGTTTCTTTACACGGCTAGGAGAAGGATGGATCGCGCCGAGAGCGAGCTCGGCAGCTAGTTTTGTACACGTCGACGTCCCTGGATCCCTAGCTGGGGAATATGCCTCAATTAGAAAGGTCCAATCACTGCACTAATGTCCGGTTAAAGGGGTCGTCCCTCTGGCCCCCAAGGTGACTGTCTCGAGAGAAAAGTGGGGCTGCTGACAGCTGTTCGACGGAGAGTGCGACTCATCGCAAACACGTGTCTCACAAAAGTATTTCCGGCACTGGCACTTCGCTGAACTTCTCCTTAGCGTGCTAAGTCAAAGAGTTCGCACATACAAAGCGCACACACATGTGAAGCAGAAGATGCAGTGTCAGTTAGCGGCGCCACGCCGTTGCGGACATACCTGGAGCAGTGGACGACGGCTCGGATGCGTGACGAATACGATCACAGCAGGCAGGGTTCCTGCCATCCAAGAAGCCAGAAAAGCCGTTTTCAGTAGTTTGGAAGAGCCGAACAGCGGTACTTTGGAACAGCAGCTATTGACGTGTGGTAGAGTGTTTGCTTGACGCTTCGTTGGCCTGGGTGCGATTCCAGCCAATTTACCACGTCGCATTTCTGTGTGACCCTTTTCTTGTCATGTGCACATTCCTATCGTATGCTATCACAAATATGGTACGTTTCTGTCTTCTTTAACTCACGTGAAGTGGCTCGCCATCGAAATTATCGTGAAGTATTTTAGTTGCGCCTAGATTGGCACAGGATGTGTTCTTAACATTAAACCATATGTGGCTGTGGCACACACCCGTCTAAACTGGGCGGATCATTACGGGTATGAGCCGCACGTGATCGTAGCATCGTTAACCACGGCGTACATGACAAGTCTTTTACTAAGTCAGTGATGTTTAGATAAGTCGTTGAGCAGCGTCATGCATTGATACACCACCATGCGCTTTGGTGCATACCAAGCGAATGGTATGACCAGGAGAACATAGAGACGTAGGCGGCTATAGATAGAAAGATAGACAGGCTAATAGTTGTTAAGTTCACAAAGAAATGCTTCGCATTTAACACTAGTGTAGAAAAGGAAGAAGCGGAATGAACACGCGCAGGTGAGCATCTACGAATAAAAAAAAAGCAGACTGAAGCGATGAGCAGCATTTCTTCGTGGACCTATAGACAATTTCTTGATATTTAGCAATACCACGACGAATGCATCAAAGTCGACGCATTTTACCGCGAATCCGTTTCTTAGCACAGGGAGAGTGGTTTCATTTCTAGGTATAAATTAAGCCGAGAATAATTTTGATCTTCAAGGAAATTGTTTCCCAATCATTCACCGACACAGCTACTCGAGAATACCCTCTCGTTCTTGGACAGTGAAGGCATAAAACCAGGGCAGTGACCGGGAACTTTGCCAAATAAAAAGTTGCACACTGTTATTTTGTTTTACTAGCCAGATATGTACTATACAAATAAAGTACTGCTGTTTGTCGGAGTCATTTTAGGCGATCCTGTTATCATCAACGTGATCAGGGTTATCTGATCAGAATACACCAAGCGAAAGAAATTGATTTGACAAATATTCTGGAGCAAGCGAATATTACCAGTATTTGACGGAGTGTGTTTCGCTTATCAACCTCCCTACCTTCACAGTAGTTTTGCAGCTTCCCGACCTTATATTGCTTATATCGCATTTAACTGTGAGGCCTCCTTATCGCTACAATGTGGATGCGGAAGCCGGTACAGACAACACGCGTAGTACTTCAGCCGTCCCTTTCGCGACAGCACTGCTGGTGGATGTATGGCTCAGTGCAGCTTTTCTTCGATGGTGCTGCACTATAGTATGCCCAATTTGGACATCTGCCCTTTAAGAAAGGTTGACGATACTTTATAAACCGCGTATATGGCGCACCGAATTATTGCTATGAAGTGCGTGCACTAATTCTACGATGTACAGAATATAAACGTCATCGTGAGCGCTTTTTCGCATTTGAAAATTTAAGGTGAAATGTCACGCTTCAGCACATCGGCTTTGCACGACAAGGAAAATCGCTTGCCAGTTCGCGAAGAAACATTGCTTGTTCCGTATCTCCAAAATGTCATAGTGCGGCCGTATTTTCTATAGGGGAAAGTGCTCCGGTAAACAAAAGGAAATCTTTAGTACATATGATTAACTTCGGCACACCTCTGTTGCGGACGACGTGTTCATTTAGACTAAAAGTCAATCTCAGGCTTACTTTTGCTTTGAGAAATGCATAAATTGTGCCAACATTGTGAGATTTTTCAAGTGTCAGTGTCAGCGCCAATATAACGAATCGTTCTGTTGCTTTGATGACGCTTCACTCAAAACGTTTCCCTGCTGCACAAAGATTTAGTATCTATGCACAAAAATGAGTTCATTTGATTTCAAAACAGGCCTGATTATTAAAGCTTATCCTAGCTTCTACCTTCCTAAAGAAAAAAAAAACAGCGGTCACAACGTGCCACAAGCGAGTGTGCAGGAAATCCTTGCGTCTTCAATCCGCTCCGTTCTAAAGGTAGAATTTCTGCGTACCTAGTGACTACCGCCCTTGTGGAAGCTGCATAATTTATAACTAAGAACAAAACAAGGCAATGTCACATTATAAAACCCTATAAAGATTTCAGGAAGCAACGGTTTCTCAAGCTTTCCGCTGCTAAGAACCTTTGTTACGTCTTCCTCAGCGCAATGGTGTACCAAAATAGACCTTCCTTTAGGCATCCTGCGTATAATATTAACAATAACATGACTGGCGCCGTAGCACTTGCTTCCTACGGGTAAGTCTACGCACAGCGCCTTAGCGCGGTCAAGGAGGCGAAAATGCGAGTGTGCTAAAACATAGAGGGCTTTAATAACCGCTGTCTTCGGCAGTGCTCACACTGCACACAAATTTCGCTAATGAAGTCTCAAAAGCCTGCGACAGCAGCTCTCTTCATTATTATTCATGTAATCCAAGCTCGAAGAGAAGCTCAGGGGAACATGGAGGCTTGAGTGGATGAACAGATCGCTAAAAACCATGTAGAACAGGGAATATCGCAACAGCCCACGTTTCGTCAAACGGCCTTTTCTTAGCCAGGACGGCAACTGCCGTTATGCTATGGTTTACCCTTTCCCCGCCTCATATCCCTCTTGCTCACGCTCACATCCATCCCGCCACGCTCAAGTTAATTAACTTATAGTGTAGGAAGAGGCTAGGAAAGCAATTGCTTTCCTAGCCTCTTCCTACACTATAATATACAAGGCTACACTATATGTTTTACTCTCTGCCTTCCTTCTTTCCCTCCATCCTAGCCTTACTTCCCTTTTCCACCTCCTCGCTGTAACCTAACATACACAAATGTGCTTTGTTATTCACCACGTAGCAGCCTCCGAAACAGCGTGAGCTGCTCGGAAGACTTTGGTAAAACATCTGCCTCCCACACAAACAGCCTGGGCTCAATTCCCGCATAAGCTCAGCTATGTTCCTGCTGTGTACGCACCAAGGGAACACAGAAATTGTATAGTATGTTGCAGCTAAATTACTCTGGTTCGGTTGCGCAAAACATTAACTAAGTTTGAAGAATAGCTTCAGATTAACCAGAGAAAACACAGAGGATTTTTTTTCCGTACCCATCTGGCGCATACGCGATATGCCGAGTTTTCTGCGGACGACAGACATTTTACTTCAAGCTAGAACAGCTTCGCTGTTGAAAGTGGCCAAAACGTTGATAAATGCTGAGGTATATGCATCAATATCGTCGAGCGTATGAGACCGCCGATGGGCCTTTTCAACGCCTCCTACATAGGAGGCGTTGAAAAGGCCCATCGGCGGTCTCATTTTTAATGGACCCAAAAATGCTAGAGGGCCGAGTACTGTGCGTTGCCAGTGCACGTTAGAGAACCCCAGATGGTCTAAATTTCCGGAGCCCTCCACTAGGGCTTTTCCCTCTTTTCTATTTCTCTCAGTCCCTTTCCGCTCCTGCCATGGACTCTTAGCCCAGCTCCCTATATGAGCTGCAGAAATTAGCGTCCTGTCCTTAACGAACCGCAACGATCATCATCCTCCATGGGCTTCGCGCTGCTGACCAATCGCAATGGAAAGAACATGCTCCCGCTGCCGAATGCGGCTACCCCTGCCAAGATAAGCACGTGGCAGGGGAAGCCGATACGGCCCGGCTGCAAAGGGGCACGTTTGCGTTAAGGCGTGCTGTAAATACATACGGTGGAACCGCCATGTGCTTCCCCCCCCCCCCCCCTCTCCCCATCTCCCGCCGTTTTTCACCATGCACTGCTCATTCGGAAACCGCTAGCACAGTGGGCTTGACAGAAGCCAGCGTTTTACTGTGTGTGCCATTTTTTTTTTCAATACAACGTGCTGCATATGACAAATTGATCTGTTGCATTTATCATGCATAGCGTACGATGCAGCCGGTTGAGGCGACGGTAGGTGGCGGAGTGCATGTAAATAAAAGAAATGCGATGCCAGAGAAAAGAAGATACAAAACCGTTCAAAAGTACAAAACAGCGCTTGAATGAATGCGCGACAAGGTAGGTCGAGCAGGTGAAAAATTGCATTGCTCGGGAAAGAACACTTTTAACACGAAAGTGTTTTATGCCGGGGTCCTCTGTGAAAAAATGAACTGCCATTCACTCTCAAAAAGTTCCACCCAGGTCGACTCGAACCCACTTTCAACCGGGATTTGACGAAAGGTACTCGATGCGCTACCGATACAGCACCACAACTTTCCTTTTTTGCACCCATTTTTAATACTTTTTATTCTAACAAGATATTGCTGTCTGTACATTACTTCTTTTGTTCCATTCTGATGGGGTCCAATGTAGGATCTCCAAAATCGAACTTTGGAAACTGTCGTGTCAGCAGCTGTTTTACCACCGTACTAATGTGCTACTTTATTCAACTCATCACTGTACTCCTTGTTGATGGGGGGATCAGCATCAACGAACAGCTCATTCTTGGACTTGCTCCTCTGTGCGTACTGGCGGATCTTGTCGACGAACGACAGCTAAATAGGATCCACCGATTTTTGGATTAGAATGGCGCTGACACCGTAGTTCCTCTTACAGAGCACCATGCACTGCTTGGCCAAGTTGGTGACTCATGCATTCAGCGCCATGTTTCCGCGTCGCCGGTCGTCCTCAAGCGGAGAGCACTCTCACACACGACGACACACATGGCAACATCGCTCATACCAGGAACAGATAGGCCTTGTATCTTCACTATATCCTTTAGAAGTTAAATTTAATTGACGTCTGGTTAATGGAAAGGTGTCTAGTACAGTTATATCGCGTTTAACAAGCAAAAGTACTCTTAAATTAATATCGCCTCGCTCATATTGCACTCTTGGTTCGCTTAGGTTCTCTGCGGTGGTACCGCCATCTAGGAACGATAGATAGAGCGAAGCAGATTGTCGTGCTGATTTGCTGCGGCAGTCGGCGCTTCGTTTGAAAGTCTTCGTACGTGGATCGAAGACGTTTGAGGAATTAGAAGCTCGAGTTCATTTCAAGAAAGTACGTATTAAATGTGAGGCTTCGAACACGTGATAAAGACATCTTTTACACAAATATAAAATCTGCAAAAGCCGACCAGGTTTCGCGCTGAGTAACTACTCGGATCATCTCTGCTAGAGGCATGCGTCAGAGAGCAAAGCTTTCCAAGAATAGGGATCATCACCGTGTCTACCACACCATGCGAGGCTGCAGTGCTGCAGCATGAGAGATGATACACTCTAAACACGGTAATCTTTAGCTTATTTTATAAGTACACAAAAATGTGAAAATATGCTCCTTTACTAAATGGTAAAATGTTTTAACCATTATAAAAAGAGCATATTTTCACAACTGTGTACCTATAAAACACACTAAAGGTTAGCGCGTTTAGAGTGTACACACGGTGCAAAGCCCAACAATCAGGACAGCACCAGACGGGCTATGCGTTGACACAGTGCGCACAGACTTCAAGTGGATGCTGGGGCGAAGGATCGCTTTGGTCTGTTCGGAGACTGAGATATCAGCGTTATCATGTAAGATATTGGCGATTGCTGCAAGTGGGGGCGCCGTATTTGTAGTGAGATGATAATTCCAAGCAACGGTAATCAGGGAGGGATGCGATGATGTTATCAGCTGTTTGAACGTCTTGAAATCAGCAGAAACACCGAGCCTGAAGCAACGAAATGGCGGGGAGCACCGAAACGCTGTTTTCTTCTCGTGTAGTGCGTGCTGTTTCTTGTGCTTTACGTCGAGAAGTTAAAAATACTTATCAGTTAGCCGACGCGTGGATTACTCTACCCCAATGGCTATCTTTATCATCGCTAGATATGCGACCCAAAAAACTCATCCGTCTCGCGAAATCCTTTCGAGGCGTGGTGTAACAATTAGTAATGATATAGGGGTGACACTACCCGCAGACAAGACCAATATGAGAGCAAGGTGGCATATGTCTAAAATAAAGGGCTACGAGCAAACTGCTGGAATTGACATTGCTTCACAGAATCACATAATCACGATATCAAAATATCCTTAATGGAACGATATAAGCCACTCATTGCTACGTGGGCAGGGGAATGAACTTTCTAAATCTACTGGAGATTAGGCTCCCCAATTAAATTGGGCGGCTAGCGAAGTGCAAAAGAGGTCGAATGTGAAGTGCATGTGCCTTCGACAGTGCTTATCCACAGCCACAATTTTTACAAAGCCTCTCGTGGATGTTTTCAATCCCCACATTGATCGAAGCTTCTGCGTCACAGCAGAACAAAGAGGCACACTGATAAGACACAGCTGTCTAATGGAGCACATTGCTCATCAGCTATAGGAGGCCGTTATGACGTTTCACTTTTGCGTAATGTGAAAAGTGGCAGTTATGACGTTCATTTAAGTTCAGAAGAGCGAAAGTACGTGTTATTTATCGGGTCATCAAATGAAACAGGTGCACTTTATGTGGAAATGCTTCTGTTCTCTTCACGACTTGCCACGCGACCGCTCTAGATGCTGCAGCACCTGTAACATAAGGAGCAAGACACACATAACATACAGGTCGGTACCTCAGTGAGAATCTCATGCACGACCCTTTGAGAGATCGCATGGGAGTGTTAACGGCTTTTCGCGATAGTGCTAAGTAGAATTCGTTCGTCTCGGGATTTGTCTATCCCACCTTTATAACAAGATATGCATATATATAGCGAAGATTGCGAATATGAGGTATGTGGTTTCTATCATTTGCACGAAAATATCAAGCTTGCGATGTTCAGAAGACGAAAATTTTAAACGTATCATGCGAAGGGCGGACGTTGGGAAAACGGTGGAGGTAGAATAAGGAGAGAAAATACAGAACTCACGTGCCGATGAACAGATCGCAAAATAAGATGTAGAACAGGGAATGTCCCAGGAGCCAACGTTTCGGCAAGTGGACTTCTTTTTATCAGGGCGGCGATTCACGTGTCATACAGTGCGTATATGCGGAACTCAACATGGGGACGTAGAATTCATTAGTAACTTGAGTGGTTCGTGAACTGAAGTACTATGAATCTCTGCCGTTTACGCCAAGGTTAGCGATAATCCAGTCATACTTGGCTCGTGCCCGTCTTGGACATGCGGGAATGAGACTCTGCCACAGGCCCGGTGTTCGACTACCAAAGTCCCTTGTTTTTGCCTTTATTTCTTGCTAATGGGGGCTAAAGGCTTGTATACATTTTGGTGTTATGACTTATCAGGGAGGTCAGTCTTGCACTCGTAACTTTCCATGCCGTACACCTTGTATGCCTGGAGCACATAAGCTGAACGACAGGGGCTTCTGGCTTTGCAACAACCCAATCTTGATATCAACAAGGCGAAGCATCCCATTCGGCTTCTCTTGAGACAGTTAAGGCTCTCGTTGTCGTGAATAAGTTTGATTAAAAGCAAACCAATTTTGTGGAAAGCCTGTCTTATCAAACTATTCATCCTAAAGCAAAACTTCGAGAGATATATTAGCAGTGCATGCAGCAAAACGTGTTTTATTCAGTGTTTTATTGCCCTCATTACATTTATAACGCTTTCGGGAAGCTCTACCCGGACAACGCACAAGCACTGCTCATTGACTCTCCTGCCGCACTGCGTTCTTCTGCTGTCCAACTGGTTCAAACCGCGATACCACTCGCCGTTTAGAAAAAAAAACGCGTATGGTGAAAAAAAGTATGGACGGACGTTCGGCGTATTGGCAACGGGAACTATGTGGCGGGAATATGTTTAAAGAGACCTGCGCAGCGGGGAGCTTACCAAGTAATCCTTTAATGCTTGCATTTTCACAGTAGGATACCGTGCTTCATGAGGTGGTTGACTGCCGTTCTTGAATGCCTTAGATTTTAACCATCATAGGTTACCCCCAGCGGTTCTTAAAGCTCGCAGTAGCTTCCGGCTCGATTCCGATTGTTTGCCTAGCAGTTAATCAGCAGTGCAGGAGCGAGCCAATAGAGCTTTTGGTATTGCTTGCTTCATTTACGCATAGCGTAGTGAGCCCAGGAATTTGGGTTTGGGCTATGTTTGACCTCGGTTAAGATCTGCAGCGGGCAGAGATCGCGGTCTCATGTTTGAAAGCCGCGGCCGAATGTGTCATATATCTTTCGAGTAAATATCCGTGAAATTGACACTTCATTTCAACGGCTCAAACTTATTGTCGACACAACTCAGGGAACAAGAAAAAAGAATCCCTTAGCTTTAAGTACTGTGCAACAGCGTACGTTGGCAGGTCTAGGTCACAATGAATGAGTACACTAGTGAATGCGTGGTGTGCTGCAATAGAGGTTGGTCTTCCACTAACACTTAAGATTACCTGGTGATCTGCCGTTACTTCGTACGTGAATGCAAGTACTCTGTATTTTCAGTTGAGAGCGTGCTCCCTGAGGCTTAGGTACAAAAAGGTTATTTTCACTGCGTTTAGGCATGGTTAGTGCCCGATGCCCATTTACATATATCTTCAGCATCTGAGCATACCTGCATAAACCAGAAGAAGCTCTCATATATGCCCGGTCCACCTAATTATGTTAAGTGACATTTCTAACCCCTACTTTGGGAACACTACAGTGAATGTTGTGTTTTAGGGGAGTCTTGGTGAGTTCCCGACTTCTACACGTTAGAATCACTCAGATAACTAAAAGCGCATGTGACGAGCTGGTCACGGACTCGTCAATCTTCAAGAGAGCGAAGAATCCCACAATGCAGAACGTTGTCGTAGGTGCCCTTAAAAAAAACCATACATGACGACACCAGGAATTGAGCATAAGTGGCTATATATGGCACGTGCTCGTACGTGGCTGTATTTGCCCAATACGTATCAGCGTCTTACATGGCATTCCTCGTGTTGGTTTTTCATTGCCATATACGTTTCTATCCCG
Organism: Hyalomma asiaticum; assembly: GCA_013339685.2. NCBI lineage: Eukaryota > Metazoa > Arthropoda > Arachnida > Ixodida > Ixodidae > Hyalomma > Hyalomma asiaticum. Next base: position 50,322 of record JABSTT010002809.1, read on the forward strand.
ATTTGGGCAAATGTGGCCACGTACGGAGACGTGCCATATATAGCCACATATGCCCTATTCCTGATATCGCCATATACGACATTTCTTTCAGGGTGCCTTTAATAATAATGAGAACTGCTCCAATATGCGTCGAGTTGTTTCCAGTTGAACACTGAAACTGAAACTCACCACACGGAGAAAGTTTAATTGACAATTTGTAGAGGTAATCCTAGGTTTTGGAGATACATTATCGCCACCCTATTCTCCGTAGAATATCATTCTTTGCATTGTCTTTGGTAAGGTGTTACGGCGCTATCATAAAGCGACATTATGCTTTTGTTCACCTCCGGATTCACATGAGTATCTGATATTATTATATCAATTAAAAGAAACAAATGGACCTGGGCAGGACATGTCATGCGGAGGAAAGATAACAGATGGACAGTAACAACGACGGAATGGATACCAAGAGAGGAAACCGCCACAGAGGCAGACAAAAGGTACGATGGAGCGATGTAATTAAAAAGTTTGCGGGCCTAAAGTTGAACCAACTTTAGGCGTTGGGAAGGATATTTAAAAAAATATTGAGAATGGTGATTTTGTAAGAAAGAAGTGCACGCGGACTCTATGTGACCTGAACCTTGCGTTAACATTAGTTTGGGAAAAGTTGTATTAATCTGACTGCTAAAAACTGCTTCTTAATGGAAATTAAACTAGGCTTAACACGTCCTTATTGGGTCACACCTTGACAATTTTTTAGCGATATTTTATAATGGAGGCAGTCGAAAGGCTTCTTGAAGTCCAAAATCAAACCAAGGATATATTTTCTGCTTTAAGTCGCTGTTATTACTTTTTATCATAAATAAGTGCCGGCTTCTGTTATACTGATTTATCCTTTCGAAGGCTATACTCAGTACTTGTAAGGATGTCGTGCTCATTTTGGGAACGTATTAGTCTGCTGTGTATCACGCTTTCTGAAACCTTACATACAGTGTGTGGGACCGACAAAGGGCGGTAGTTTGTAAGCAGAACTCCTGTACCGCTTTTACAGATTAGCGTTAATCATATGATCTTTAAAACTTCTGGAAAGGTACGTGGGCTCAGCGTAAAAATTATTACGTGGACAAGAACATGATTTCCTAAGAAATTATTGGTCATTCGAGGACCCCCCCCCCCCCCCCCCAAAAAAAAAAACCACGTCATGAATTGACATTTTACTGGAGATACCTGATTTCCCGATAAGAAGCATGGTATTGGGTGACGCACATTCGCATAAAAATCCCTGAGGTTTACTGTGAGAAGGGGCTTTTTGTGCCAGTCAATTTATAATCCTGATCCACGTATATCTGTCGCCCACAGGAGAGGTATAATCAATTGGTAGGTAGCTTCCTCGCGGGAATGAGTAACAACGTTATCACAGCATTACGACATAAGAAAGCGAAAGCGCGCCGGCGAGCACTTTCAAGGTTACATGCTCTTGTTTGAAAAAGAAACAAACCTGGCGATAGAGAAGTGCAAGGTGGCTTGCAAATATCGGAACTTAGTCTCTGAGATCACGGTTACGGCCTTTTCTCTGTCCTGTGGCACGGCTAAAGGTAAGACCTCTCACGAATATTTTCTTTTCTTACGTCGTAGTTCATCTCTTTTAGATGAGCGTGAATCTTTCTGTTGTACCGAGCATTGTTGTTTTTTGGAGTGTTGAATGACAGGCACAATCTTTAAGCACCTCCAATCAACAAAGCAAATGTCGACGTCATCAAGAAATATAATCACACTGCTTTGATAATAATAATATTAATAATAATAACAATCATCCTATTTTAGGTCCACTGTAGGACGAAGGCCTCTCCCAACGATTTCCAATCTGCCCTATCCTGAGCGAGTTGGTTCAACTTTAGGCCCGCAAACTTTTTAATTACATCGCTCTATCGTACCTTTTGTCTGCCTCTACTGCGTGTTCCCTCTCTTGGTATCCGTTCCGTCGTTGTTACTGTCCATCTGTTATCTTTCCTCCGCATGACATGTCCTGCCCAGGTCCATTTCTTTCTTTCATTTGATACAATAATATCAGGTACTCCTGTTTCTTTCCTGATCTATTCCGCTCGTTTTTTATCAGCGTTGAACCTATTATTTTTCTTTCCATTGCACGTTGCGTACTCCTTAGTTTCATCTCTAGATTTTTCGTTATCCTCCACGTTTCTGCACCCTACGTTAGTACTTGGAGAATGCAGTGATTGAATACTTTTCGCTTTAGTGAGAGCGGCAACTTTCAAGTCATGATTTCGTAATGCCTTCTTAATGCTCTCCAGCCCATCCTCGTCCTACGGAGAATTCTTTTTCATGGGTAGCTGTTCCTGTTTCTAATTGTACCACGTATACGTATTGTTCACACATTCCTAGGGTTCACTGTTAATTTTAAATTCCTGTTCTTTAGGTAGGCTATGAGCATAACTTTTGTCTTTTGCCTATTCATTTTTACTCCTATTTTAAAGGAGTAACGACAACAATTTTCTAAGCTGAGTTTACTCCACCATACAACACTCCTATACGCGTAGACAGCTCTGAGCAAATGTGAAGCTCAGGAAATGCAGATAAGATATTTTAATTTGATGTCAAAGTCAATTTTCACATGGCGTGCTTACTTGCATCGACACTAGTGTGACGTCAGGCTACAGTACAAATTTTGGTGACTTCACGCAGCAGTATGGCAAAGTGTGATGACGTCGGGTACAAAAGACATGCAAAATGGCCGCTCGCGCGTCACTCTCGGTCGTCTGCTCTCGCCGTTCAGTCTAGGTAGTTGAGAGTACCCGTGGAGCGAGCGAGCGAAGTCGAATTACCCTCTATCGTCGTGCGTGCCCGCGTATAATCGGAAGCCAATATCGCTATGGTGCCGGCATTTTGCCCCTGAAATGCCGCGGAGCTCTCGGAGTCCACCTTAGCTTATCGCGGACTCCGGAGCCACGCCGACACCCACTGTGCGCGCCGTACGTTGCATCTTGCACTGTGCCGAAGTATATGCTGTCGTCGTGGAGTCGCCATACGAAATTTCGTACATCGTTGATCCCGCAATTGCTACAGGCGCTGTGAGCGACAAACCACTGGGCGAAAACGCCGCAATTTTTTGCGGGAGCACGTCACGAGGGGCCCATTCCTATGCGCATACTTTGTCGTGACGTCAAGCTACAGTAGGAACCGAAACCAGCTTTTAAAGGCATGCTGTAAATAAATTTTCACGGCGCGCTCTCGCTTACCAGTACGTTTTCTGGGCTCTGGTGGGCTTAGCCTTTCATTGCATGGAAAAAAAATGCTAAATGAAAATTTTCGTGGCAGTACTTCTTTAATACTTTTCCGGTTTAGGTCATCAATCGTGTTTTGTAGATCGTCTCCATCACAGCTAAAGAGCACAATGTTATCTGCAAATCTTAACATGCTGAGATATTCTCCGTCTATTCGAATTCCCTTTTCTTCCCAGTCTAGACGTTAAAACACTTCCCCTAAACATGCAGTGAATAGCATAGGTGAGATCGCATCGCCTTTTCTGACACCTCTGCCGATCGGGATTTCTCTGCTTCTCTCATGCAGGAGTAGTGTGACTGTGCAATCTTTGTAGATATTTATGGTTTGCACGTATACGTCAGGTACCCCTCGTCGACGTAAAGGTTCTAGAACTGCTTGTATTTCTATGGAGTCAAATGCTTTCTCGTAATCTATAAACGCCATATAAGGGGGTTTATTATATTCTGCGCACTTCTCAATTACTACGTTGATAGCATGGCTGTGGTCAATTGTTCAGTAAACTTTCTTAAGGCAAGCTTGTGCTATACTGACGATGTTTCCGGTGTGATTGTTCAGAAATTTTCCCAAAATATATTTCTAGGTAAACAGGGCAATGAAGCTCATATTCCATGCTGTCATGTCATGGTTTTTCAGAAGGTGGCATAATGAATTTCATGTGGAGGCATGTACTACCCTTTGCAATATGGTCCACGATGTGCTTCTGTCAGGGTAAGTATAAGCCTTCCAAGACAGCTAGACAATTCATTACAGGGACTAGAAATTGAAACCGTGTAAGATACCAGCCAGATATGTTAGACCACCTTGCACTTGCGCAGATCAACGGCCTCCTAAAACAAGTTTTCCGCGTTCGAACTACAGACACGCCATCCTGTCATCATATTGTAATGTTCTCTGCAGCTATTCGGCCGTTTCATGTGTGTTTCACTTCTGCGTAACGCAAGGGTGTGTGGTAATCCGAGAAAGCCGGAAAAAGGATGTGCAGCCAGCGCCACCATGGTTTCGGAGGTGGAAGAGGAAGAAGAGTGAAGCTGGGGAAAGTAGAGCAGATGATTATGAAGGAGAGGGGTAAGGGACAGACGAAATAAGGGGAAATTATTCAGAAAAAAAAGCGGCAGCGGGTTGATTTAGTGATCAAAAATATAAATGACACATTTTTTTTCGTCTTCATTTGACATTTGACATTTTTCGCCTTCTTGACATTTGCCTCTGCCTTGCTTTGTTTTGTTGTTGTCTTTAGCGTGTTCTTTTTTCTATATATGTTGTTCTGAAAGAGCGTTTGCTTTGGAATAGTGCTTTTGCTCTTTAACGTCAAAAGGAGACTCGGCCTCCAGCTTTCCGAAAGTTGATGCGATCTTGTGAAATACAAAATGAAGAGTAGTATCGACATAATTAGTAGGCAGTTCACAAAACAGTTGGTACCGCCAAGGAAGTGTGTGGGCACCAGCGGCATTTCCTTACGAATATGCCGTTTTCTTATTGCAGAATATTGTTCAGGCTCGCCTAAAATGATAAAGAAAACAAAGAATGAAAGGGAACGCAGAACTGTCTTGTTGCATTTTCGTGATGTTCGTTAAACGATACACATTATGGACGTTTCAATAGAAGCCTCGCGCAAGGAGTCCACCACAATCAAATTATACAGACGTAAGCTTAGTCGTTCGGAAAATCTTGCGATGACTACCACGAAGAACAATTTTTTCTAAGTTGATGCTCATAGCATGGGCGACTGCAAAGGCAGGTTAATTAGGTGATATGCTGTGGCCATTGGTCGCACCTTCGAAGACAAACAAAAGATGTATGGCGCTGATGAATCACGCACATTTCTAGGCGTATCATTGTATATTTTCTTCATGTGCGGTTACGCCACCACTGCCGCTTGTGGCACGAATGTCGCTTAGTCTATATGAGCATGCTTAAGCTGGAACAGAGGTGAGTGTTTCGATTTGCTGAGTACGTGTGATCTCCTCATTTACTGTCACAGTGTTGGCGACGAGAGAGGAACCTTTTCGGGGGCAGGGTGGTTTGGGGGTGGGTGACTTCCGCCTGCCATTTCCTGCGCCATGGTCGTTCTAGGACTTCCCCCGTTCCTTCCGCGCCTCGCCGTACGGGTGTAGTGTAGCCGCATGACTGCATGCGCATGCACGAGAAGTTCCTGCACACCTCCCCCGCCTGGGACTGCGTGCGGGTCTGCCACAACGCACTCCTACATGACAGCTCTAGGGTGTAAAGCCAGTGCATATTCCACACCTTCCCGCTGCCATTTTCCGGCAAGGCTAAGCCCGGTGAGCCACATTTGCTGTGTACGCCTTGGTCCCTATAAGTCCCAGTACGTTAAGGTAAGGACCCGTCACGTGCCGAGAGTGAAAAACTCTGAATAAGTGGACAGCACTGATTCCGCTATTATCATTGCTTGCTGTAGTATTGTTACGCGCAGGTTTTCTCAAGATACCGCCAAATGTGGACAGTTCCCGCCAGCATTTCGGCGGGCGCATTATACCTCGTCTTCTTTACTCTTTTCAGCACTGAATTCCTTTAATGAGGAGAACCCTCCATGGCAGCCTTGCGGCTCGGTGTTGGCTTGTTAAACATGAAGTCGCGAGATGCAATCCAAGCCACGGCGGCAGCGATGGACGCGAAGTGGAAAAGTATTGCTGTACTTCAATCTAGGCGCACGTTAGACAACGCCAGGCGGTCGAAGTTCTTCTGGATCCCTCCAGTACAGGTTTCGCACAATATTCGTGTTCGTTTTTCAGCACATAAATGTCTATCATACTAAATGCGAAGCATTACTTGGCGAATTTGGGTCCCTTTGACCGTAATATCTATCTATCTATCTATCTATCTATCTATCTATCTATCTATCTATCTATCTATCTATCTATCTATCTATCTATCTATCTATCTATTCGCCTATGTCTTGGTGCTCTCCAGGTCCCCTCGTTCAGTTGGCGTACGTCAAAAGTGTGATGGTAGGGTATGGATGTACGATATGCTCAACGTACACATCACGATTAACAATGACACAATTACATGTGGCTCATACTTGCCGGGCGCGGACCGCGGTACGTCGCTATGGACTACATGTCATTTAGAGGCAAAAGAAACAAAATTTGGCAAGAACACTCTTTGCGAGGCTTAAACGAGAGAAAGCAGACCGTTTGTTCTAGCTTTCGATTTCAGTGTTGACATAAGTAAGTTGACACGCAGAAGCATGCTGTAAATATATTGAAGGTAATGTGCCACGTGCTAGGGGGCCAGGAATTGAACCCATGTCTGCGAAGCCGCAGAGAAGTACGCTGCGAGTCCTCTATGGCAGGTCTTCCCGTGCAGTGCGTTTCATAAGGATACCTGCTGCATCAGCAGTTGTGTTGACAGTGCTCTTCTGGCATGTTGTGTTGACTTCTCTTATAGCAATGAAGGAAACGAGGCATGTCTACTACTGCCGCTGAGCATACTTTTTGTCGAGCTTTTCAAGACACCGCACGAACACTCCAACGAACAACCCTCGTGGAATGCAGCGGAACCGATGCATTTCTCGTCGATAGACTAGGCGTCTGTAGAATAATATGAACGCCAACGGTAGGTAGAGCGGCCTTTTCGTCTCCACGGGCCTTCACGTGTCTTGTAGAACCGCGTTGCGCACAGAATTTTTTTATTTGCACAATGACGTCGATAGTGCTGGTAGCGCTTGCTGAATGCGAAATAATTCAGCATGTGCACGCTGACTGCTTCCAGATTTTGACCTGCTAGATTTTTTGATTACTTTAATTAGGAGACAAATGATGTTGGAGATATTACCATGGTAGCACCTAACTAGACCAAGAATGCACCTATCACAAAAAATTCATAAAATCTGGGCACACAAGTAAGATATACAGCGCTTGAGCAGAGACCGGCGACAGAAAGGACACAATACGAGTCCTCTCTGTCGTCCGTGTCTATTGAAGTGCTGTACATCTTCGCCATGTTACACCAATAACGTCAAACATCAGAACTGCTAAAGTTCTTTTCTGGCCACACCTTTAGTCGGTCGGCCTCTTTGGTCTTGCTTTCTGCATGCGTCATCATATTCGTGTCGTAGCTGAGGAGTCTCTTCAAGCAGGCGGAAATTAGAAACATATCACGTGGTATTTTCAAACTATCTTACATTTGCGGTAATTGTCATGGGCTACATCTCTTCCACTGAATGTGTCCCATCTAATGCAAGAGCTTGAAAGTTGCGTAATTAACTTTTAAAACTACTATGTAACTTGATTTAAAAGAAGTTTCGGGTGGCAAAAGCGGAGATAAACAATACTGCGATGTTTCTATGCTCAGAATGAACGCATCGATATTTTGAAAGCACGACGTAAGTAAATGAAACACGGTTTATAGGACAGCAAGGGTTAGTAGCCCTGAAAGTGCAATACGGTACAAGTTGAAAGAGCTGTACATTTTTCCAAGTGGAGAAATAAAATTATAGTAGCCACAAAAAAGTAAAACTAAAATGATAGTAGCCCCAAATTAGTAATGAGTTCAAGAGGTCTAAAAACAAGCACTCGCCCTCGTGATACACAGCATTTTGTTGAGCAAAAATAAGCTCCGTCTACTTATTGGACGCACTGCGAGATCTACCAATAGGGTATGTTGAATCTTCTTCTGCTTCGATGATACTTATGCGGGCATTATCGGCAAGTTGTAGCTGTTGGAACTGTACTTGATCCACCTTGTCTTCTAAATTTGTCATACGCCTTTGGCATAGAGCATAAAGCGTACATTGATGCACATTACATGAATGTGTCGCTATTGGAGACACGTTGAAGCCGCGTCAAACTATTCAGGTTCATTTCTCGCTCTGCTAATAGGGTGAATTGGAAGGCAAACAAGAAATCGTGGCTTCGACCAACAAGCTGCGCATCCATGGCCGTGAAATCCACTGAGTGCTTGTGTGCTACATATAAGACATGAAGATTGCAAGTGACTTTGGGGGATCTCTGATACATAGCCAAAGCCATCTTGGTCAATAAGAACTGAAGGATTTCCAAAACGGTAGAAAATTCGCGATATCTGTGGAAACAGTGGTTAATAAGGATGACATTATCAAAGATGTGCTCCCTTGTGTTGTCGTTTTCGTCTTCCACCATATTGCTACTCTTAGGGAGACAATGATAAAGTCGTCTCCCTTGATGGCCGAGGTGCATTCCAGGTACCTCACCTTTTTTTAATTGATAACTTATTTAGCGCGCCCAGAGCCTACTTTTTGGAACTGTTCTTTTTATTGAACTGGAGGGAAGAAAGGATTAACAATATCGAAAAGAGCGAGCCCGGTTTACCGCCGTGGCTAATAAACCTCACGGGAAACAATCAAGTATGATTTCAGCTACCCGTGTGTTAAAGTACTGATCAGCTGTGTACAGCAGCCTGTTCCCTTACGTTCGGGGCCTTTACGTAAGTTTACACAACAGTCCATTGACATAATCTTTTTTGTTACACATACATTCTAGGTTTAAGGTGAAAATTGGCCCTGTAGTTGCAAATTATAACAACTGATGACGTTCCCTTTTTCTTTAAATTAGTTGATTACTCCAAAATTCCACAACCAGTTCATGACACCATGGACAGGGTGCGGCTGGTAAGTGACTGGCAAATCAATCATATCATGGCTGAGAGTCTGTTGTCTAGTAGTTATTAAGACTGGGCCCCCATATGGTTGTTCAGTAGAAAAATAAACGCAAATGGAGAAAAAGTTATGGGAAATATTCCCCCTTTTCTGGGAAGTAGACAAATTAGGGTCAAGCTGTACACGTTATTGTGATCCTTAAGCGAAGTAAACTAAACTATTTGTTTTTATTTATTCAGTAATGTTGACCTCATATAACGAGGTCATAAGCAGGAGTCGAAATACAAACCACTGGGAAAGCAACAACGACGACGACAACAACAGCAACAACAAAACAAGAAGTAAAGGAAAACATAATCACACACATCACACATACATGGTGATGTAAGTAGTAATTGCGAAATACGTAGTAAGAAAACACTACAGAACACCAAGTTGAATGCATCATTATACAATGCACGAAAGAATGAAAGCTAGCAAGAGATTGCAGCAGAACGCATTATACTATTCCTTGAACATACTAAGCCTCACCTGGAGGACTGCCAATATAAGTGACTAATTATAACACGAGAAACGGCTAATTTGTTACTGCTTAAGGAGTGCATTTAAAAATAAGTCAACGCCTGTACATGCTACAATATCGACTGTTAGCCCATTCCACAAACAAGAAGTTCTGGAAAAAAAGAAAGCTTATATGTATCGGTGCGGTTCACATAATCGAGAACATTCTTAGAATGACATGAGCGCACGGCACATTCACTTGTTTGCTTAATATGCATTGCTCTACTAACCGCATATTTTCATGATAAAATAAGCGAATACCTAAACTCCCTGTTCTTTTTTTGCAATTACTCGTGCCCGGAGAAACAAAATGTCAAATAATTGCGAATGAACTGAGAAATTATAGATGATTTGAGTCGGAAATAATTCCCACTAACTCGTGAAGCAAACGAATGGCGAATTAAGGTCACATAGCGTGACTTAATTTAGGCGAAATTAATTAGTGTCTCGCAGAAGCGAGGCTCCTCGTGTGCATGTCTGTTTGCATTCACGAAAGAGGCGTGGAATTGATTTTTGTTAGATCCCTTACTAATAGAGAACTCCTTTCTCGCAACGTAGTGGCAGCAAACGCTGTCTGCGTCAGTCGCAGGCAGCGTCAGCAGACGAAACTCGTTAGCAGACGCTGCCTGCGTCACCGTTGTCTCTTGCGGACGAGGGCACGTTTCCTTGGGAGCTGTAAATCGTTCACGATGATCATCATTGTGGGGCCGCGGCGGTCGCATTTTCGATGGAAGCGAAAATGCCAGAGGCCCGTTTACTATGCGTTGTCAAGGTCAATCGGCCGTGTTTTCTGACTTCGTTAAAAAGTGTCCCAGGGCTCCTCAAAGCTTCACCTTTGAGAGTTTAAAAGAGAACTCCTGTTGCCTTTTAGGGGCGAAGCCCCTTACGCCGTGGGTCGTTCCATCCTCTGTTATACCTCGTAGCCACCTCGTCTTGGTCTTGAGGTGCTCACTAGATGGCGTGATGGCGCTGCGGTGCTCGCTTCATTCAGATGTATGGGAAAGCGTAGTATGGGAGAGCATGGCGCACGAGACCGCGAGGTCTCGTGCTCGCTCTTGAATGCGCTCGCTCTTGAATGATCTCAAAATGATCACGAGATGGCGCTGCGGTGCTGCTTAGCTAGTACGTGAATTGATCAATAGGTGGCGCTGCGGCGCTCGCTGTTTCGTTGTCGCGTCGTAGCCACGCTCGCCCTCGCCCTCGGCGCGTGCCTCCCGGCGCGCGAGCTCTCTCACTCTTCCATCTGCTGTCTTGTGAGAGAGAGAGAGAGCGAAAGGCGCGCGTTGACTAAAATGCCAGAGGCCCGTGTACTGTGCGTTGTCAGTGCACGTTAAAGAACCCCAGGTGGTCTAAATTTCCGGAGCCCTTCACTACGGCCTTTCTCTCCTCTCTATCTCTTTCACTCCCTTTCCCCCACCCTCACGGACGCTTAGCCGTGCTCCCTACATGGGCTGCAGAAATTAGCGTCCTTTCCTAACCGAACCACAATCATCATCATCATCATCATCATCATGGAAACGCTCTTTCTTCGATAAACGCTCTACCAGTTCGCAAAGAAGGAGAACGCGCCGTCACCCGCGAGAGACAACGGTGACGCAGGCAGCGTCTTCTAGCGAGTTTCTTGATTGAAAAATACCGACTGCTCGCGCTGGAGAACCGTTCACCGGCCACCCATATATATATTTATATAGGCACTGGATCTTTACTTGCAATGAAGTTCCGGTGGGAGATTTCACTTGTGCGCAGCTGAACCATAAGGATTCGTAGCGTGCGCGTTAACTAAATTAATCCGGAACTCGGCACGATCTACGATGAACATCCGGAGCTTCGACCACTCATCATCATTCACTCCGTGGATATGCGTGGATTTTTTTTTTTTTAGTTATGTTCTGACGTGGCTAACTTCCGATGGCACTGGCGGTCATGTAGTAGGCAGGGCGGTCCAGTTTGCTCATAAGCTCAACAATATTTTTATAGTCTAATAAACGTTGTGTTCATACCGAAACGTAAACGGTAGGTGCTCCGTGCAGCGTGTGCGGTGACGCCACCTCCTCCCCGCTATCAGAATATATGAATGTGGTGGCAGAAAAATAAAAATGGCGATGTCATCCGACGATATAATGATGCTCGCCAGCTTCTCTGAACTCGACAGCGACGATTTGAGCATAGAAGTATCACCGTTTTGCTGTTTGCGAAACACGTGCTCGTGTCTGTGAAGCGTTGAAGGTAACAACGTCCAAAACACAGGGCGCCCCTCATGGGAAACAGCTGAAGATGTCTGAAGTTCATTTATAGGAAAGCTAAACGACTCGCTAGTGCGTGGCTTTATATATAATATTACGGTGCCGAAAAGAACACATATTGAAAACTTGACTCAGATGCTCATTACGATTCGGCTGAGGAAAGGACGCTAATTTCTGCAGCCCATGCCGGTAGCATGACTAAGCGTCAGTGCGGATAGGGGGAAGGGACTGAAAGAGATAAAGAAAAATGTCGTGCGTCGTGGCGGAGGGCTCCGGAAGTTATGACCTCTCGAGGTTCTTTAGCGTGCACCGCTGGCATTTTCGCCTCCATCGAAAATGCGACCGCTGCCGCCGAGATCGAATCCGCGTTCTTTGGGCAGCAGTCGAGCACCATAACCATTACACCACCTCGGCGGACATTTCATTCCGATCCGTAGACACCGAAAAAAATCGGCGGAGATGCCCTTTAACGCGACAGCTCAGCGAGCGTCATGTGGTGGATGATTGTGGGAGGGACCTACCTCAGTCAATCCTTCCTCTGTATAGACGGCGTCAACGCAGCCCGGCCGCACCACTGACTCTTGATGGTAAGCCAGAAATGCTGGGAAAGAAGGTTTCCATTTTATTTTCTTAATAATAATTTGTGGGGCTTAACGTCCCGAAACCAGCTCTGATTATGAGAGACGCCGTAGTGGAGGGCTCCGGAAATTTTGACCACATGGGGTTCTTTAACGTGCACTGACATCGCACAGCACACAGGCCTCAACATTGCGCTTAAGTGCGCTGATTGGACTTCTTGACTGGCTGAACTTAAAGAAAATAATTTGAATAACTTAGAAATTACTATAAATCAAATACGATGCTTTAGTTCATATGTTCTTAATTTCTCCTACTTTTCTATTTTAGCTTTGAGGATCACGTTGCCTTACTGAACTTGTGTCCGAGCGCTGCTGGAAAATACAGGAAACACAACTCATACAGATTAATCTCACTCACGTACCCTGTAGAGAACGTCGACTTGTTTTGGTTTCTTTGCAAGGACAAGGCATGAAAGGCCGAGTTAAAACCTGAGCAGGTATTTTTCCTCTGCAATGTGAAATTTGAATGCTACGCTGCAATTGCACGCGACGTTCGAGCTGTGTACATTTTACTCTCTCGTGACAATATTGGATGATGATGATGATGACCATGATGATGATGATTGTGGTTCCGTTAAGGCAAACACGCTAATTTCTACAGCCCATGTCGGGAGCAGAGCTATATGCTGTAGGCGTCCGTGGTGTAGGGAGAGAGGTACTGAAAGAGAGAAAAAAAAAGAGAGAAAAGCCGTAGTGCAGAGATTCGGAAATTTTGTCCCACCTGGGGTTCTTTAAGGTTCTCTGACGACGCACAGTACACGGGCTTCTAGCATTTTCGCTTCCAACGGAAATGGCACCGAGCCCGGGATCGAACCAGTGTTTCTTGGGTGGCAGCCGAGCATCATAATCGCTACACCAGCGCAACGGACGATAATACAGGAAGCCGCTGGGCGGAGGATAATGTCATTAGTGGAAAAAGTTTGGATAGTTATAATGTTCGCGAAAGTAATCGGATAAGACTAGCCTGTGAGTGTTCACACAAGCACTACTAGGGGAAGAGAACCGACCGAGCTCTGCATCACTGTCGAGGGAGAGGAGAGGTGAAGTACCCATTGCAGTGATTTCGACTGGGGCGCCGCTATTCTTACTTCGCTCTTCTCGCACTGCCATTGCGATGACAGCCTATGTTCACGTCCGTGTACTGATTCGGTGTATATAAGCCAAAAATATCGGCTTGACTGTCGCTTATGGTAACGCGTTCTATTCCTAAGACTTAATGGTGCTAGGTTTCCATCTGCACGCTCCTAACCTGTTTTACAGAAAAGTTATGCCAGTGTCACCAATTTTGTGTATTGCAGCCAGTCAATCTAGCAACAGCATTGCAGCGTTTCACCCACAAGCACTGTTGCGAAGAAGGGCTGGAGCGCACGTTCGACTCAGATACACCACCCATACTGGGACTTGCGGACGTGAGAAGAGAAAATGGGAGAATGGGAGGGCGTGCTCGATCGTCCCAAGTCGAGAAATGCCACGCGAATACATTACTGTCGAGGACGGTCGCAGCGCTCCCACTGGGAAAAGCAAATAAGAGCCAAGGTTCCAAACGTGATGGTTTACCATGCGTAGCCTGGCTTTCATCCTTTCTTTTAAGGTAACACCTGCGAATGTTTTCCTCACTAGAATACAGGCGTGCTTCCACTAACCTTGGAAAGTAATATGCAAGTCCTGTCAGCACCTCGTCTTCTCTATCCCGGCGTGGGAGCGGCATGCATCAGACTCAGACTGATCCCGCAGGACATAATAAAGTTTTTCATACCGTACGATATACCTCGCAAGAAATAAGAGTTTTTCCTTCCTTCCTTGCTTAGATAAACTCGCTGAGAATCAGACTCACCGTCGGTCTGGGTC
>JABSTT010002810.1:0-38433 GCA_013339685.2 Hyalomma asiaticum
GAGTTTTTCCTTCCTTCCTTGCTTAGATAAACTCGCTGAGAATCAGACTCACCGTCGGTCTGGGTCCGAGTAAGACGACTCATACGAGCTTGCTAACTGATGACCAAAGGTAATACACCGCGAGCGAAGGACATACTGCAGTGACATGTTCTGCACGCAAATGAATCAAAATTGTGGCTACAAACGAAATACAATTAGGCACCATAAAAAGACAGCAGGCAAGAAGAGATTCAGTTGCTTGTGAACAGTGACACCTACACAGTGCCTCGTTTATTCTGGCAAGCAGGAAAAGATCCAGAGTGCACAAGGGACTGTGTCATGAAACACAAAGACTGCTGTGACAATGCAACAGACTTCATACACATTTAAATTAGTTTTTTTTTCCTTTTAAACAGCTCCCTAAGTAATGGCCCGAATGGCCAAACACAAGAAGTTTGTTGCAAAGGCAAGTGTGTAAAGCTATAAAAAATACAACTCTCAGGAAAGCACAAGGGATGAGCAGCACTTGTTTACAATGCCTTTTTGTCATTTAAGACAATCTTCTCCAAGGTCTGCAAAGTGCCATCGTATGGAGTTCAACAGTGCACTCATCACTATGTGGAGAGACAAATTGAAAAACGCTCATCGCAATGTCAAAGGTTGTCCATTACAGCATTGTGGCATGAATGCACACATAAGCAACCTCACCTATCCCAATGCATCACGGAATTATTTGCACAAGTTTGGAAGTTTCATAAAAGGCACCGTAATCTGTGTCAGCGAATAAGACAACACTTCAGGCAAGACGTTTGTAAAAGACCTGTAGTTTGATCTCTATTAGAGCGCTGCATTTTTTGTGCACATGACCGCAGCTAAACTTTGCAAGAAACGCTACAGTAAGCTAGACAAACATGGTCGTAGAGATGCGTTGCTCTACCAAGTCCATAGTAAACTAGATTGTCATCACATATAAGGTATTGTATAACATACAGAGTTACTGAAGGTGCGTGCTCCTCATGGTATGTTTTATCTACTTATCTAGCGGCCCCTGCCAGTTAATACAGATTGTGAGTTGGCACTCGTCCTACATATTTATCTTGTGAATGAGTGTATTTATTCATGCTACCTACAGTTTCAGCTGTCTAACACACCACATCATCTATGACCGAGTCCTGCTTGATATGCCATTAACATTACATAGAACCATGTAGGGATGGTATGCCCTGAAATTACAAATACGCAAGTTCTAATGTTCTAATGAGAATCCAGGAGATGCACTGCAAAAGATGTACAATTATACGTCCTGAGCCTATGTGCTGCTACATACAAATTGCATCACGTACTGCGATTGTACTGCATGAAAGCGACCTGGTGCCAAATTACACAGTGCATTCGAATCATGCAGCATGTGCTACGTTGTGGTCACAAGTGGACACTTTGTGAAAGGTTACTCTAGCCTCAACACTACTGTTGCCAGCCATCAGTCAAACAAATGATTGTAGAGGCACGAATAGCTGAGGAAATTGTCTCCATTGAACATGTCGGTGACCTAGCCCCCTACACACTTCCATGAACTACCACACGCTTGGCTAAAAAGAAATAAACGACGGTGGTCTCACGCTCAGCAGCATACAACACTGGCTTTTGACAAGCCACAGCAGGGACACTCTTTGTCAAGAGTTTCAAGGTGACAGCACGATTGAACTGACTGGACTGCATGCCCTCTTGTTGCGTAGGGGTGTCACAGATCATCGGCAGTCAGTGCTTTTGTCTCTTTACAGTTTCATACAGTGGCCCATGTACCATGAAATAACAGCAACTGACGGGATTCCATGTGGCAACACCACAACATGTATGAGGCACGCCCTGCAGTCGAAGGCTCCATAGTAATTTTGACCACCTGGGGTTGTTTGATGTGCACCTAAGTACATGGGCGTTTTTCGCATTTAGCCAAAATTGTAATGCAGTCACCGTGGCTGGGACTTGATCCCGCAGCCTCAAGACTAGCAAGTCCAACACCCTAGCCACTAAACTACCGCAGTGGATGCATGTACTACCAGAGTCCGGCGACATGTCTTGCTACTTAGAGAGTGCCTCAAACTTTCGACAAAAGAATGTCTGCCAGATCGAGTCTTAATGCCCACCACTCACTCGGCAATTCAGCAATTCCAACTTTATGGCAAGCAACTGCACATACGAGAGCCGACTGCTGCATTGAGAAAGTACAGAGAGCAGCTACAAAAGTCTTTTCTCATCTGCGGAACCAGAGAAAATACAGAAGGCCACGTTTCCCTACTCAAAGGGTAATTTGATTTTCATCACAACCTCAGTACATTGCAAGTTTAAAGAAGGAGCTAGACTGAAATGTGAGCAACGTTTAGGTACAAGACACAGAAAATACAAAGCAAGAATGCCATTGGTCACTCCAACCTCCCCCTACAACACCACAGTGGAAGTATACAGATAGCTTCACAAAGTAGGAACCCTTACTAGTGTTTCCTCTAATGCCCAACTATGAAAATAAACTATGTTAAAGGGACCCTGCACCACCTTTTGAACAAAGTCAGAAAACAATGCCGATGCGTCACGGAGGCACCTGTGAACATGTGAGACAAATATTACTGCATTGCCCGCACCATGGAATTAAGTTTCAAACACAGCTGGGAAACACCCACTCTTCTCTCAATAAAAATGACGTCATTGGGGGCACTAAGGCGCTTGGCTGATTTCGTGGCACTGGAAAGATCACCTGCTATGCTTAATTTGTTCAGATTGAATTCAACAAATAAGGAAACTGTGCATACTCTCTTAAAGAGCAGCAAAAGATGTCAATCAATGTAGTCGCACCCACGGTGATATCGTATGTTGAAAGAAGAGCAGCCGGATTCCAGCTGTGTCAGAAACCAAACTGCAAATTCCCTGGTGCATGTAGTGCAATCATATTCGGGTCATACGTCGGCAGGAGCGTCCATGACTGATCGGCAATGTTTCTTTATTATGTTCAAGGAGTACTGCAGGGTCTCTTTAAATAGTGAACGTCACATTAGCATGTCGCAAAGTCAAATGTGCACGAGCTCTTTGTTGGCCATGGTTACAAAAATTCAAGTTTGGCTACAAGACCAACTGCAGAGGAAGAAACAGAAATGCTGCTGTGCACTACCCGCGGCAGCCCAGATTGTGTCAGCAGACGCAGAATACTTGCAGTAAGCCACCTCATGTAAAACGTGAGGTGGTAATGGGTACAGCACTTTGGCAAGGAGAAGGCACAGAAAGGAGAGACAACATTTCTGGGTGAGCTCACGACATCAGCCCTGTTGTCAAACTTCCAGGCGTATATGTCGTCACGCATCTATGAAAAAGTGGCGTGGTTGCTACTTGGTTCTTCTTAGTGAAAAGCAAGTGTCACTGCACAGTTTTTAACAAGCTAGGAGAACTAAAGCTTCGCCGCGATTGGCACACCAATGAAACACGCCTGGCTATAGGAGATGCTTGCGAGGATGGTCTCGCCCTCGATTCGGCTAACAGATGTTTTAGTACAACATGCACCTAAATCTAACTACATGAACATCCTGTCCATTCACTGCAGATTGCAATGTAGCTGCTCTGCCAGGAAATCAAGCCCAATGACCTTGTACTCAGCAGTTTGACGGCTGAGCAGTTGAGCTTCTGCGTCAAATGCGTAAATGATGCACGTGTTGCCTCCAGTGCCACATTCATAACAAAGATGAGGCGGCAAGAAATTGACAAAAAGGTACGACCAAAATGTGCCTTCTCATGTGTGTAATCCCACCGACTGCACCACCAAGCGATCACAACTGAGGCGGAGAGTACACATCACCGAATTTCTGCCACTAGTCTGAATTAGCCTGCTTACTTTTTCTAAATCCACCCGCTATGCATTCGGATGCCTAAATGTGAACAAAATGCTCTTTTGAGCACAACACTGCACTGATCACCTTCGATAGCGCTGAATCATGTTCAAACCATACGGTGAAACTTGCTTTTCACAACGTCCCACACCAGCAGCTACGCACATAAAGAAGCAACACAAAACACTCGCTTTGTACAAGAGCTCAAGGCTGCTCCACTGACAAAAGAAAAGAAAGTGAACGATGAGCACGTCTTGCATAGCGATGAATAGTCCTACAGTGTGTCCTAGCACTGCAAACTCAATTAACCACTTTCAGGGGTGCTGATGTCAGTAAGCACCCACAGGCTAGGTTGGCAGAAGAGGACGTGCAAAAGCAAAGGCCTGTCCTTTTCGTGTTGCACAGTTCTTCAACATGTTGACAGGATGACCGTCACTGGTAAGCCACACTGCCTGTCTCGTCAAGTGATACGTGAAGGCTGTCGACCATAAGTGATCAAATGAGGGACACAACCACTTCTCTTACCTCCACACTTCTTCTGCCCCTAGTGTAGCCTAGCTGGCAACATGGTCACTTTTGTAAATGATCATACATTAAAGACACGGACACTCCATGGGATAAAAAAAAACAAGAACCCAACCTGAGAGGTCGAAGCCATTTGCGCACCTCAATCTGACTTTTCTCTTTAGCACATGAGTTTTGATAAACACAACTACAGAATGACCAAGACACAATGCAGTTGACGATGAAACAGGCAATGTGTCACATTTTGGGTGACAGCAATACAGCCATTGCATATCTCACGCGAAAGCAACCCTGACTGAGAAACCAATGCTTCTTCCAGGTGCTTAAATATTCTCGCACAAAGTCGGCGACCAACCTCACAGACTTTACTTGTTCATGAACGCCTATTTGGTTACAACAATGGTAGCCATTATCACTGCGCCACTCACCTAGTGTGTGGGTACCGCAACTTCCAGTATGACCCCTTAAGGCAACACTAGTGTGCTTGCTATACAATTCTACCAACAGGTGTGTACTATTTCCCATTTTGTTTTTGCACATATATGCTTGTGATCAAAGCACAAAGCACAGCACTGCCACTTCTAATCCCCTCCAACCGTGGTTCAGATGTTGCAGTTTGCACTGAATGCGGTGGTGTCTCAGGGTTACAAGTTTACAAGTTTGAAGTTTTAAAAATGTCAGTATAAAATAGGTGCATCCATTCACTATGTGTGACGCGTGTGAATATATTAAAAAAAAAAAAAAAGGCAATGAGGTGCTTTGGTATAAGGCAAGATTAGAGGCCTGCTGGTGCCTAGATGTTGGTCGATGCCAGCTTGTCCAGGTTCTTGACTTCCTGCAGTTTCTGCAAAAAAAAAGGGCAGAGAACAGATCAGCTCAGCAGCACTGGCAGCCGCTTGCAGGGTTTGTACGGGTTCTGAAGGAAAAAAATTCAGGGGTTTTCAAGGACTTTCAAGCACCTCTTCGAATATTTTCAAGGCCCTCTTCAAGAGCTTTCTTTCTTCCACATTGTAAGATGACAACCATCTCAAAAAGCTCAATATTCATTGCATAAATTAAGTTTAAAACATAATGCAAGATAGCTCATGTTGCACACAAAGAATTTATAAAGATAGCTTTACCAAATGTCACAATGCAGTTGTTGTTTGTATCACCACATACCGTATATTGCCGCGTATAAGTCGACTCCACATATAAGTTGAACCCCCTAACTTTTGACCCCCAAATCGAAAAAAAAATGAAAATGAATTATTAAAAGAAATGCGCCGCATTGACGAAAAAAAAAATTTATTGCCAGCAAATGACATGTTGACGTCTTCATGTGGCTGTCGTGATCGCGCACTTCCCGAAAGCTTCACACACCATGCTGTCTGGCAGCCCATACCAGGCGTCGCACACCCATTGTGCCACAGTGCTCAAAGGAGCCCGCTTCACCCGTCCCGTCGGCGTCTGGGGCTTGTCGTCCTCGCCCATCCAGTCCTTGTATAGTGCCGCGACCCGATCCTTAAATGGCTTGTTCAGCGCCACGTCAAGAGGCTGGAGCACAGGAGTCAAGCCGCCCGGGATGACCGCCAACTGGCAATCAGCGTTGGCCACGGCTCTCTTAACACGTTCCGTGATATGACCGCGGAAGGAGTCCAGCACTAGCATGCTCTTGGGCCTGAGGAGACCACCGGGGCGCCGGAGCCAGACGAGGCGGAACCATTCTAGCACCGTCTCCTCGGTGAAAAACCCCTTCTCGTTCACGCGAACGATAACTTTTGGGGGGAATTTCTCCTTCGGCATAGTCTTCCGTTTGAAGACTATGAAAGGTGGCAGTTTGTGGCCGTCAGCGGTGCAGCAGAGCATTACCGTGAATCGGTTGTGCTCGTTCCCCGTCGTCATCAGGCGCACTTGCCGCTCACCTTTGGCTGACACAGTCTGCTTGCTTGGCATGTCGAACCAGACAGGTGTCTGATCGGCGTTGCCGATTTGTCCGAGCGTGAAGGCGTGTTGCGCCTTCTGATCACTCACGAACTTCAAGAAGGCTTCTTTTTTTCTTCATATTCATCGGGCGGCTTCTGACACACAGTAGTGCGCCTCCTGAGGCTCAGCCCGTTCCGATTCATGAAGTTTGTCACCCATTTTTTTGATATTTTGAAGTCGTTGCGGGAGATTTGCAGCCCGTTCGCAACGCTGCGTGCTTTCACCTGAATGTCCTCGTAGGACACACTCAGGCCTTTGTCCCGCTGCTGCGTCACCCATTCTTCGACAGCTTCTTCGATGGCAGGGTACTTGCCTTCCTTGGGGCCCCGGAATGATTTCCGCGATCCTGCACACGCGAACAGTTTTTCTTTCTGTAGACGCCAACTTCGGACGCATTTTTCCGACACGCCGAATTCGCGCTCCGCTGAGAGGTTGCTCGTCGATTCGGCGTGGAGGATCACTTTCCGCTTAAACGCGGCACTGTAGCTGCGCCGATGATTTGGTGCCATTTCGTGATCATTCAACGTGGGCGAAGTCAACGAGAAGCAGAGAGCTTGCTGCTTAGCTTGCTAGGCCTGAAATGTTCAGAACTAACGCGGCTAACGCTAACGCCCCTACCCCTACCTGCCGTAACGCTCACAATGCACTACGACGCCAGCGCCTCCTCTATGGCGCTTCCGCATTCACGAAAACCAATCCGAAGCCGATGCCGAAGTTGTTCAAACGACCTCCGAGATTCGCGCGTGCGAATGAGAATCTCGGGAGGCTGCGTTCGCCGTTAAAAAATGAGAAATATATTTTAAAATTGTTTTTGCTGTAATATGATTATTAAATAGGCGCATAGTAAGGATAATAAGCTTGGTAAACGTTGGTTGCCTGATGTTTATTATTCCCTCTACCCCCCACCCCTTGTCGTGTATGGCTCCGCGTATAAGCCTACCCCCCCTAAACTTGCGGCTCCGATTTTAAAAAAAAAGTCGACTTATATGCGGCAATATACGGTATATCACACAGGATAAAAGATAGTTTTATTAGAACTCAAAAGTTCACTGACAAAAATTGCCTTCATGATGACAAATACACATAAAATTTAGTACAGTAAAACCTCATTGATTTGGAAAATTGGATAACGCAGACTAGTTCTCCGGTCCCAGCATGCATATGTATTGTTCAACGCCATCACATCTTGTTAATTTGGCTAAATGTAGCTGCTCCCCGATTAATGCGGGGGATCTTCAAAGTGCGCTGAGCGTGAAGGCAAAAATTTACGGTCACGTGCGCATGGTGGTGACGGTCACGAAGGGGACGGGGGAGAGGGGAAAGTTATGTTTCGGATGAATTAAGGTCTTTCACTGCAGTCACATTGTGGATACAGTGATGAGATTACGCGGAATCGCAGTTTTTATATTCCCTTTCTGTAAATTACTAACAGAACTTGTGCACTTATTCAGAAAATAAAAGTCCATTGTTTTGTCGATATTTGTTTATCGTTTAGATACTCTCGGTGATTCTGACACACGTATTTACTCGTATCTAAAGCGCACCTTTTTTCCGATAAAGCGGGTCCAAAAATCGTGCGCGTGTTTATAAAATAGAGTGCGAACGAACGACATCGTTGCCATGTCGCCATCGGCATAAAAATGGCCGTCTCCCACGTGGTTTGGGCGCTGTCGAACGGTCACTGGCGAAAGAACGAACTAGCGGCGTGGTGGTCTTTGGTGCGCATTGTTTCGGTAGTTTTTATGTTGCCGCCGGTCCCACACTTAACGACGCCACGATGCACATGATGCACAGGCGACGATACTCGCCGCGCCGGCTTTGCCGTCTTGCGGCCAACCAAGGTCACTACGTCGCCGATGCAATCTCTGAGATGCCCAGCCGCACGAGCTTTCGGTAGCATTTGCAGGTGCCCATAACGGGAGATGTTTCCCATCACCACACTCAAAACGGCTCATCATCGCATTTCTCCTTCATATCTGTGCTGAGCCTGAGCTTTTCAGTTGTGCGCGCTGCATGACGGCAGGAGTGTGCCAAATAGAATTTCAAAACAGCTTCAAATAGCATTTCTTATTTGATTCGATTCATGTGTAACTTTTACTATTTGAAGTATTTGAAGTTTGTAAGCAAGGGGGCAAAGTATGTTACGTCTCGTGACAAGTGACCCATCTCCGCTTCACCAGATAACAACCTTGTATCAAAGTGAACCTAACACACGTCTACTGTGGTGATGCTAACACTCGACTCATGTTAGCTTCACCGAAGCAAGACTGTTAGCAATTTCGTCGTACAAGTCAATTTTGTTAACAAAACTGACTTGTGCATACGCACCGTTTCTCTGTTAGACTGTTCCTTATGACTTGACTGTTCTTTTTACAGAGAAGACAATGTACATATCACTGTATTTTAAATATTTAAACATTATTAAACATTATTATTAAAAAATATTTAAACATTATTAGAAAAATATTCCATTTGATTTTCCCTCAAAAATTAATATTCAAGTTTGCTTCACCCTTGAAATTTTCCTATTCACACAGCTCTAAATAACTGTACTGTCACTAAAACAGTGTCTCACTATACATTTTAGGAATTATCAGATATAACTGAGCTAATTTTATGCAACACTGGTCCTGTCATACTTACGCTATCTGTCATAACTGCACTTGAATTTACATTCATGGTTATACAAATGTCCCAGCTATTAATTTATGGCAAGTGGGTCCTGACTGATTGCACGCAGACTCCTCTACATTGCTTTCATGTTCAATACAGTGACAATGTTAAATATTGAACCAAACGTCATGTTACGCTAACCATTTTGGCATGTCAAGAACTTGTTCTGGAAATACATGTACCGTTGCACTGCTTACAAAACTATATACCTGAGTGTCACAGCTGGTGTAAGTTCGTTAGTGGTGCAGTAATTACTGCAAAACTGTGAAGCCTTACCATAAATGAAGAAATTTCATTGGACACAGCTTCAATTTCTTGAGCTGTCTTGGGGTCCTGGAAGATGCAGTGAATAAGAATAAAATCAAAATTAAAAAATGGAGTTGGTCTCAGTCATTCAAATAGAGCAAGTACATGAACCTGGCAAGTACTCCGGCCAGACCAGAACATATGATCTGATATAACAAAACGAATCAAAAACATTTATCATTGATACTAGAGTGCAAAAATGTTTAGTAAAGATATGAAGTGTGATGTTATTATCATTTATGCCCAAAAGTCCTACCACTAACATTAACGGCTTCTAATTGACTCATTTTACCTAGCAGTGCTTTTATATAATGTTTGTTCAATATACTTGAAAAATGAGAAATATAGTGGCCTGCAGTATTTCATGTTGACAAGTCCAATCAACATGACTTGCCAGTTTCTGGTCACTGTACGCTTATATTGCAGTGTGTGAGTGGGCGTACCTTTATGCATTTTTTCTCTACATGGCCTAAGACTGACTGGGTGATGAACTCTTCAGAGAATGAAACACGACATGAGCAGATTATTGAAGAGCACGACAAAGTCCAACTTACACTGTGACAGTGTTGCATCCTCTGTGCAGGAATTTAGTTTTTTTATAGCATCTCTCCACATTATTAAGTGCTCTTACTTGTTTGTCTAATGTGCATCACTAAGTCCAAATCTCATCGTATGATCTAGCACTGATTTCATAGCTTCACAAAAGGTACAACATTAGTAAGGCCACATAATAAGTATGAATAAGTGTTTTGAGTTCGCAATGATCAAAAATAAGTGCTCACTGCACTTAATTGCAACTCAGTTTCACTCCTGCCAGAACAATTGAGATGCGACAAATATCACGGTCAAGTAATACAAAGACAGTGAATAGCTTCATGTCGCTAATGAATAATTCATCCGATTCATGGGAAATAAATTCATGATTTATATGTGTTACCGATGTAATACGATGTTGAGGTGCAGTACTTTCCTCTTTTGTACAGAATACACAACAGCTGCACATAGCCCATAATGACCTGGGGACAAAAGAGCAACTGCCCTTTCATGAGGAAGAAGTATCGTGTGACAGTATTGCAATGAAACGTAGGAAAGGCAGTGTACACCACTTACAGTAGAACCTCATTATAATGAACCCGGATATAACGAACTATTGGATATAATGAAGCAATCGCAATTCCCCTTGAAATTCCTATAGATAAAATTGATATTGGTTATAACGAACTAGTGGTTATAATGAAGTAATTACTGCTCCCCCTTCAACTTCGTTATAACGAGGTTTTACTGTATAACTTAAGTTGTCGGAGTTGTAAAAGTCCATGCTATAAGCAGTACCATGTTATAGCCAAAGCACACTTTTTATTGGCTTTTGCATATGCCAAACGGGCTAACCACCTTGTAAACACAGTTTATTGTACATTTCACCTACATACGCATTTCACCTCAGCAAAGCTTATTCAAATGCGCTACAGTAAAACCTTGTTATAACGAAGTTGAAGGGGGAGTGGTAATTACTTCGTTATAACCATTAGTTCGTTATAACCAATATCAATTTCACCTATAGGAATTTTAAGGGGAATTGCGATTGCTTCGTTATATCCGATAATTCGTTACATCCGAGTTCGTTATAACGAGGTTCTACTGTATTTGTAGAGTGCCGTTACAATTGCCATGACACCTTGGTCGAGTGGTTGACATTTCTCAGTTATGTTGGTAGAGAGAAACATTACATTGAGTGCAGTCAACTTTGGCTTGATGCTGCGAGCCATGCAGTTATCGGCAATGAGCGTGGGCCATCTCTTCTCTGCCACCATGCCCTCATTGAACTTGCAAAGCCAGCTTGTGAGCATCTCTTGCATCATCCACACCTTTATGTTGGCTTGTACGTCACTGACAGGCACTCTTGCTTTGTATAAACCAATGTGGCCCTGCTGATTTTCCAATGACAACAGGCAGTGCTTGACGCTTCCATCCATGATAGCGCAGAGCAACACAGTTATGCATGCCTCTGAGGCCTTGTGACCAGAGCAGGCTTCACCCCTCAGCGCGAATGTGAGGTTCAGTAGAAGGTTATAAAACAAGTGAGCTTCGTCAACATCGTTTATGTCTCTGTCTGCATACGTGGACAGCATGTCTTGCAAATCTAAGGGAAGCCAGACTATGGTCGACTTGTTGTTGACATGACCGTTTTCGCCACACACCACTTAGCAGCTGATTCCGGGACAATCCTTGAATTGCTGGGTGGGATGAAGTTGTCATCGCCTAAAAGAGGACTAAGGGACTTGGAGCATGGGTTCGCTTACTGGTATGCTCTGAGCCCTAACTTCACGAAACCATCTGAAGAGGGCTGTGTCCCTATTTTCGTACTCTGACGTACGTATTCGCTTCCATGACAGGGAAAAGAAATCTTGCTGCCGCAATTTGCCCTTGTTCTTGTAGGAGGTTGATAAGATTGTGTTGGAGACCCCAAATTTAGATGCCACTGATGTACATTTTCGTGTATTCGGCTATCTCAAAACTCCACTTATCTTCAAATTTTGCCTGGTTTTTACGACTTCGAGTAAGTCGGGTATTACTGTACATGGTAGCCATGGAGTGCTTCCTGCTTGCGGCCCGAACCTGCATCTAAATGCCATCAATTTCAAAGGATACACTTTTGTGTACTGCAAGCACCACATACAGTAGAACCTCGTTATAACGAACTATTGGACATAACCAAGCAACTACAAGTCCCCTTGAAATTGCCGCAGATGACACGGATATTGGCTACAACGAATTAATGGTTATAACAAAGTAATTATGGTTCCCCCTTCAACTTCGTTATAACGAGGTTTGACTGTACAACTATTCAATTCTTGGGAGCCAGAAATGCATCACGGTGGCTGTGCTTAAACACCACCAATTGATTTCATTCAACCCAGCGTTTGCCATACCCAAAAGCATAGTCCCTGAGATTGGCAGATGTTGCTCAGAGGAAGCTGTCTATGGGATACGACCTTGAACAACATCTATACAGGGCGGGAGCACATCTGAGAAAGTCATTCTACCTGACTTTTCTCACTTCATAGATGAATTCCCTGACAATTTGTAGACGTTTCCTGGTGGCTCAGAATTCCCTTACTTTTTCTTGTTTTCCTGGTCACCTGACATCCTGGTTATATCTGTACATCTTAAATCCGTTTCATTTCCCGTCTCTCTTTCCTAAAGGAAGCATGGCATCGTTATTTATGTAACCAGGTGCTGCAGAGGCTGCTCAAGAAGAAAGAGTGCGCACCCACCTTTTCACGGGGACAAGAGGATGAGAAGGAATCGTCGAGGGAGCTGTCGGCTGCCGAGGAGTCGCAGGAAGAGAGGTCCTCGGCCAGTGTGTCAGCCTCGAAGGGGCACAGGTAGCCATCTGCGCCCTTTGCCCGTCGCCAACGCAAGGGGCTCTTTTTGGCAGCCTGCAAGCACCAAGGTGGGAGCAATGTGACCCCATTTACAAGTGCAAGCCGCAATTGTGAGAAGGCTGAACCCTTCTACGAGAGACACACAACAGGGAGCAGTTTCTGTCCCTTGCTTGAGGGGTCTCTTGTAAGCAGCACGCCACGTTTTCATTTTCTGATCAACCCTTGTTTCAACATGGGCAAACTACAACCAGACCGACCACGAAAGAAGGCTACAGCCTGTTGTAAAGGGTTGCTTATGAACCATTTTGCTTCGTAGGACTGTGTCACTCGAAACAGAATTCATCTTTTTTCCATCGCAAACCTTTTGGCATTACTTGGTTATGGTTTCCCTTTGTTTCCACAACAAATGAACTGCAGTTAGCAGCCAGAAGCGTTGCCATTTAGAGTTAAAATATACATTACAAGCAGAGATTGTTGACCAAGATTTAAGGACATTTTGTCGTTTACAACAAACTGTCCTCAGGGGCATGCCTGTTACAAAAGAAATCCAACTAACGGGAGAGATGATAGTGACGCCAATCATGTGGGTGAATAATGTCGCTTATACCAAATTGTTTCTCACATCAGTGCCTCTTATACGGGGGTTTAACTGTACTGTGTGGTTCTTGCGTGTGGTTCTCATACAGAGCGTAGGCCACTTTGTACATGGCAGTAGAAGCGTAATGAAAGCTTCCTTGCAAGGACGTCATTGATCAGCCAAAGGTTAGCCCCTGTATGTGCACACAAGGCTTTTTCTTCAGTGAGGAAAACAACTGTGCATCTTTGGGTCACTCGGGAAACATTCAAAGTTCTTTTATAAAATATGTCAATATGCATTTAAAAAAGAAAAAAAAATGTGCCAGGCAACACAGACAATAAAAGGAGTGGGTACAAGACACTCATCTATATCATCTGGTGCAAATCTTTTCAGTGTGCTTCTACTTTAAACATGGCATCGATGGTGACTGCCTCATCAACACCAAAGCAGCACTTAGAAGTGAAAAAAAAAAATAGTCACCCTGTCTGGTTCACATTTTCTTGCATAAGTGTCTTCTTTTGTGCTTCTAAGCACTTTTATAGAGCCTTGCATACTCATCCTGGGTATTTGTTTATCAATGCCACTATGAGGGACACGCTTTTTTGGGCAGGAGTTGCTGCTCCAACGAGGTGTTCTGCAGTTCGAAGATGAAATGACCTCGTAATATGGTTTCAGAGTTATTGACGTTACATTGTTTTGGAAAATACCGCCGCTACTAATATGTGTTGGCGGTGCTGAAAGGCTCAAGACCCTGTGTTGTAGCTCTACTGTGGATAAGGATGCACTTGGCACTTGGGCTAGCTTGCTGGGGTAGTCAGCTTGCTATGGTAGTCAGCCTGCTAGAGTTGTCAGTCGAGTGCCACACATGTCACCTATGTTACGTGGGCTACATCACGAGGCAGAATCAGTGCCAGGCAGTATTGGCAATATAACTTTACTGTCGTAACAAAACTCGGACAAGAAGGAAACTGGCTAACTGGCATATACATAGAGGATGTTTCATTTTAGAAAATACAGGTTCTTAAATAAAAATGCTGTGACAACACGGTGCCTGCCAATTCTACACAGAACCTCTATGCGGAGTTGCATTTATACTTTGCCACTGCCAAAGTCCCAGTGAAATGACTGATTAACCAATTGATTGATTGGTTGCTTTGTGGGGTTTAACGTCCCAAAACCAGCTCTGATTATGAGAGACGCCATAGTGGAAGTCTCCGGAAATCCCGACCAGCTTTAACGTGCACTGATATCGCACAGCACATGGGTCTCAACATTTTGCCTGCATCGAAATGCAGCCGCGGCGGCCGGGATTCGATCCCGCGACCCTCGGATCAGCAAGCTGAGTGCCATAGCCACTAGACCACCGTGGTCAGGTGCTGATTAACCAAGACTTGCTCTAAAGCTTGATCAACTGAAAGGCAGCTGTGTACAGTGAAATTTCGCTATAACGAACATCAGGGGACTGCGAAAATAATGTACTATTCTGAATGATCATTACAGTGAGAAAACTGTAATTAGTAACTAACCATGACAACCTAAATATAAACGACTCGAACCTCCTACTTTTGAAACACTGCATCAAACGGGAGCGCAGTTGCTTGTGCTCTTCTGCATTGTCTCCCAAATCATTTATATTGACGCGAGGGGATATGCTCACTACGATTACTTCTTGTAAGTCGCTGGTCTTCAGCGGTAGGGGCGCACATGAGAGACAGTCAGCATCACCGTGCTTCTGGCCGGAGCGGTACACAACTGTGACGTCGTACTCCCGAAGACGGAGGCTCCAGCGAGCGAGGCGGCCAGAAGGGTCCCTAAGGTTCTCGAGCCAGCAAAGTGAGTGGTGGTCACTGACTACGCGAAAAGGCCTGCCGTAGAGGTAGGGTCGGAACTTGCCAATGGCCCAAATGACTGCCAGACACTCCTTTTCGGTCGTGGAATAGTTGCCCTCCGCCTTTGTCAGGGTGCGGCTCGCATAGGCTACGACGCGTTCGGCACCGTCTTGCCAATGAATGAGCACAGCACCAAGCCCCACGTTACTCGCGTCAGTGTGGATTTCTGTGTCAGCCTCGTCGTCGAAATGTGCGAGTACAGGAGCTGTCTGCATTCGGTTTCGCAATTCTTCAAAGGCTTCCTGTTGGTCTTTGGTCCACACGAAAGATGTATCTTGACGCGTTAATCGTGTTAATGGTTCGGCAAGCTTTGAAAAGCCTTGGACAAAGCGGCGATAATAAGCACAGAGACCCAAGAACCGCTGTACGGCCTTCTTGTCTGCGGGACGTGGAAACTCTGCGACGGCAGCTACCTTGTCAGGGTCTGGCCGAACGCCCTGGGGACTGACTACGTGTCCGAGAAACTTTAGCTCCTGAAAACCGAAATGACATTTTTCAGGCTTAATAGTGAGATTTGCTCGGCTGATTGCGACGAGGACGTTCTTGAGCCGTTCGAGATGTTCTTCAAACGTTCTTGAAAAGACCACAACGTCGTCTAAGTACACCAAGCAGGTCTGCCATTTCAACCCAGAGAGAACAGTGTCCATCATACGTTGAAATGTGGCAGGTGCGGAACACAGGCCGAAAGGAAGGGCCTTGAATTCATACAGTCCATCAGGGGTCACAAATGCTGTCTTTTCGCGGTCGTGCTCATCAACTTCAATCTGCCAGTACCCTGACTTGAGATCCAACGATATAAAAAATTGGGCGTGGCGTAGGCGGTCTAGAGCGTCGTCGATTCTTGGCAGTGGATAAACGTCACGCTTCGTTATACTGTTAAGCTTTCTGTAGTCTACACAGAAGCGCAGTGTATTGTCTTTTTTCTTAACTAAAACAACGGGTGACGCCCATGGACTTGCAGACAGCTGAATCACGTCATCCTTGATCATGTCTTGGACCTGGCGCTTGATGACCTCTCTCTCCGTAGCCGAAACGCGGTATGGATGCTGGCGAACGTGCGGCCTCCTCGGTAAGGATTTGATGTTTCGCTATAGGGGTGCGCCGAACTTTAGACTCCGTAGAGAAGCAGTCGGAAAAGTCGTTGATGAGGTCTAGGAGCTGCTTCTTCTGTTGTTCCAGTAAACCGGGGTTTATCTGTACGCGATCGGTCAGGCTGACGCCTTTCGGTACGTTCGGTTCAACGGTTTCTAAGGAGCCGACATCAGCAAAAGCAGCAAGTTCATGGAGAAAAGCGACTGCTGTGCCTTGGGGTACGTGCTGATACTCGTTGCTAAAATTTGTCAGCAGCACTAATGAGCGTCTGTTCCGAATCTGAACGACGCCCCGCGAGGGGATGTGCCCACTACGATTACTTCTTGCCGGCAGCGAGCTACCCACTATGGCCACCCCTCCTACAGTCCGAAGACGAAGAAGAGCGGAGATCGTGCGAGCGTTCTGATCGAGTTGGACGCCATCATTAAAGCAGGACGTGCTACATTTGCTGAGCCTTGTTGATCACCTTCGTGACAATATGAACCATGACCCCATCACAGTGGTTATGGCACTCGGCTGCTGCAGCAAAGATAGCTGGATTGACCTAAAGTTTGCTGGATTGAATCCCGGGCATGGTGGACACATTTCAAGGTGAAATGTTAGATGCTTGTGTACTGTGCAATGTCAGCGCGCATTACAGAACCCCAGGTGGTCGAAATTTCCAGAGCCCTCGACTACAGCCTCTCATAATCATACTGACATGCATGCTTGTTTTTGTTAATTGCGCAGGTGCCACCTTTTTCATTTCTGTGTGACGTGTATTAGAGCTTGGCGCAGGTCGCACTTGTCTTGCATGCTGATTCTCAAATGATTCGAAGTGATCTACAAACTTTGCATGCACAGCATATATGTTTGGGTATCTTCCAGACTGTCTGTGAGCACCACTGATAATGCTAAAATGTATGGCGACACATGTATAAAAGACAACGCATTCCGCTGCAGATCAGTCTTATCGAAGACCAGCAATTACACTTGCCAATGTTGTAAAATAAAAAATCTACGTTCCTTGCTGGGCACAGTTCCACTGAATCAAAGACTGACCATTAATGGCTCTGATTTTCATCATTGACTGTTACAACCACATGACAATATTGTGGTTTTGGGACTTAAAACCCCAGCAACATTTATTATTACAACAAGAATCTGCGTGGAGAACTGAGAGACCGAGCACAGGTGTGTCACCTGCACTGTCACTGTTGGCATACGTAGCACACAACTCGACGACGCAGAGCTTTGCTGGCCTGTGGCTAAACTGTCGAAGTGGTGAAAGATTACATGCGTTTGCCATTTTCATGCCGGCGTGATTGCCTCGCCACGGTGGTCTAATGGTTATGGCACTCAACTGCAGATCCGAAGGTCGTGGGATTGAATCTTGGCCGCGGCGGCTGCATTTCGATGGAGGTGAAATGTTGAGGCCTGTGTGCTGTGCGATGTCAGTGCACGTTAAAGAACCCCAGATGGTCGAAATTTCCGGAGCCCTCCACTATGGCGTCTCTCATAATCACAGCTGGTTTTGGGATGTTAAACCCCACAAATTATCATGCCGGCGTGATCAAAACCTCACTTCGAGCCCACATGATCAGTTAACTGCTGTGCTTGACTCATTGCGCGCAAGCCTGGTTGGTGCCGTTCATAATCACAGCTTGCTCTTTGTTTCTTCTAATCCCCGGAAAACACACAGTCTCAGTGGGCGAAAGTGTGCTTCCGCTTCTTCACTGCAGGAAGTGATGAACAGCATGAACGCTGGCATGTGCATGATTTACAAACTGTCACGGATATCGGAAAGGACACGACGAAAGGCTGACAGCACATACACGCAAGTAACATTGGCAGGACTGAGAAAACAAATGCATTTTTACGTGTTGTCGCCTCCATTACAAAATATCCCCCAGGGTTGCGCACAGGACACAGCACAGTTTCAGCATGAGCTGAAATTTGATGCTTGCTCTCTCATTCTTCTCTTTCGATCTCATTTTATTCTTCCTCCCATGTCTTCTTCTTCCCGTTCCATTTTCTACTTCCCGCCTTCCACTTCTTTCTCTTTTTTCTTCTTTCTCATCGCTTTGCTCCTCTACTTCATTGTCATCATCTTCTTACTACCTGGCTTATTCCTCTTCTTCTTCAGAGCCTAGTCTTTTGTCTTTTTTTCTTTTCTTCTTCATCATCATCGTCTTTTACCTCGTCCTGCTTGATGAAACCACAGAGGGTGGCTGTCTTGAAACACCACTCCTGTGTAGTATTAGAGTCGTGTCTGAGAACACGAAGTGCCCAGCCATGTAGTGTGAGAGCCATGGCTGGCTGCCATCACCTCTCCTACCACATCACCGCTAGAGTGTACTACAGTCAAACCTCGTTAATACGTACCCGCTTAATGTGTAACTCCAGTTTAAACGTAGTCGCAAAGATTCCCCCACCCAGTCCCCATTGAACCCCATGTATTGGCTGACCGCTTAAGCCATAGTCGCTTGGTGCATTACATACGGTTAGTACGTACCATTTTCTTGTTTTTATATGTTCACAGGCAGAAAATCGGCAAAATTTCACTTGCGCAGGCGTTCGATTCACTAGCGGTGACGACCGGACTAAAATTGTCAGCGATAGTGATGTCAAAACATGGCCACGTTGACTTATTTTCTGTTCGTACGGCTGTTGCCGATCGAAGCGCGCAAGAGTATGGCCTTTGAGATAGGTAAACTGCAGCGACAGTGACGTCAAAACATGGCCACGTTGACGCATTTTCTGTTCATACGGCTGCTGCCGATCAAAGCGCGCAAAAGTATAGCCTTCGAGATTGGTAAACTGCAGCGATAGTGACGTCAAAACATGGCCACGTTGACGCATTTTCTGTTCATACGGCTGCTGCCGATCAAAGCGCGCAAAAGTATAGCCTTCGAGATTGGTAAACTGCAGCGATAGTGATGTCAAAACATGGCCACGTTGACGTATTTTCTGTTCGTACGGCTGTTGCCGATCGAAGCGCGCAAAAGTATGGCCTTTGAGATAGGTAAACTGCAGCGACAGTGACGTCAAAACATGGCCACGTTGACGCATTTTCTGTTCGTACGGCTGCTGCCGATCAAAGCGCGCAAAAGTATAGCCTTCGAGATTGGTAAACTGCAGCGATAGTGACGTCAAAACATGGCCACGTTGACGTATTTTCTGTTCGTACGGCTGTTGCCGATCGAAGCGCGCAAAAGTATGGCCTTTGAGATTGGTAAACTGCAGCGATAGTGATGTCAAAACATGGCCACGTTGACGTATTTTCTGTTCGTACGACTGTTGCCGATCGAAGCGCGCAATAGTATGGCCTTTGAGATAGGTAAACTGCAGCGACAGTGACGTCAAAACATGGCCACGTTGACGTATTTTCTGTTCGTACGGCTGCTGCCGATCAAAGCGCGCAAAAGTATAGCCTTCGAGATTGGTAAACTGCAGCGATAGTGATGTCAAAACATGGCCACGTTGACGTATTTTCTGTTCGTACGGCTGTTGCCGATCGAAGCGCGCAAAAGTATGGCCTTTGAGATAGGTAAACTGCAGCGACAGTGACGTCAAAACATGGCCACGTTGACGCATTTTCTGTTCGTACGGCTGTTGCCGATCGAATAGCCTTGAATAGGTAAACTGCAGCGACAGTGACGTCAAAACATGGCCACGTTGACGCATTTTCTGTTCGTACGGCTGCTGCCGATCAGAAGCGCGCAGAAGTATAGCCTTCGAGATTGGTAAACTGCAGCGATAGTGACGTCAAAACATGGCCACGTTGACGTATTTTCTGTTCGTACGGCTGTTGCGTATCAAAGCGCGCAAAAGCATGGCCTTCGAGATCGCCACGTTGACAGTATTTTTTGTTTGTATGGCCTACGAGATTGGTTTTTGTTAGTCCACAGCGGCTGACGGTAGGGGAATTCGCTGTCACTTTGGAATCCGCCACGTTTCCTTTTTTTTTCTTTTGCTTTCATTCTCCCGTGTCCGCCGGTGGTGTTTTGCGCAGTGGTGTGTTCTTTAACAACGGTCTTTTGCACGGCGTATTTTTTTTTATTGTTTGGTGCGGCTGTTGTGCGATTTAATTCGCACGTGAGGACTGCTATGCCGAAGTATCGCGTTTTGAGTGTTAAGGAAAAACTGGAAATCATTCGCACCATTGAAAATGGAGCGAAGAAATCTGCGGTAGCCCGTGAAAAGGACTTGGCTCTGACGACTGTGTGTGGGATATGGAACGCTCGCGAAAAGTTGAGGGGCGGCACAGGCAGCAATCTGAAGAGGTGCCGCATCAGAGACTCTGCGTTTCCCGAAGTGGAAAAGGCCCTGCTTCTTTGGTTAAAGAAGGCGCGGAGCATGAACCTGCCTGTCACTGGACCGCTTCTTACTGAGAAAGCGCTAACTTTCGCAGCTCAACTGAATTGCACAGGTTTTGATGCCGTCGCAAAAGCTGTGCAATTCAGTTGAATTGAGATGCCGTCGTCGCGGCGAGGCCACCACGGTGGCAAGTGAAAATAACATTTTTTTGCTGCCTGCCCTTGAATAAAGCTTGCGCGCCTGTGTGTGCGTGAGTGTGTTTATGGGGTTCGTGACGTTCATTTTTGGCTGGTTAGTAGCCGCTAAACCGGCACTGACGGTTAATTCATACATCGCTTAATGCGTACCCAAACGTCATTCCCGGCCAACTACGTATTAACGAGGTTTGACTGTAGAAGCTTTTGAGTGGTGCGACCGCGGCGCTCTTCCCTTGCTTGCCCCTTGCCCAACTTGCGGCGAAAGTAGCGGCGGCGCTGCCATCGCCCAATCTACCCAGGTTTGCTCGGTGGCATGGTAGCCTCTGTAGTCCCCATCTCTGTTTTGGTCGCGAAATGGCAAAAAAAAACAAAAAAACAAAAAGAATGTTTAAACCATTGTTATGCGCCAGGTTGCACAACTGGATATCCGTGTGTGCAACAAAGTCGCAAGTTATCCCTTTTTAAGGCCCCGAAAGACGTGAAACCTTGTGATTTCGGTAGTCTTCTGTACCCTTCTCCGAAACTTTTTGTCTTTATTAGTGAACTTGAAGACATTTTCACTGGTTGCTTTAGTAAGAGTGACTTACCCAAAGATAGCATCTTGGATGTCCTGGCAGTGATCAACAGGAGAAGCATTGGGGGTGCTGGTTGCAAGTCATTAACTGCTAAGTTGATCAGCTTTTACGTGGTCAGGCGTATGCATTTCTATATAAAGGGTCTTAACAAGTGGCGGGATGAGAAACGAAGAAGCCCACAGCAGCATCTGAAACTTAGGCTATAAAGTGCTGCACTTTCATAAATAAGATGCCAGTTTTCGTGCATATGTTATTGCACTCTTAATTTTTTAAAGGGGCACCAAGAAGAGAGATTTTTCCGAGAAGAGGTTTGTAAGCAAGAAATCGTGCAAATTCTGACGCGATATCTAAAAATAAAATTTGATCTTGAATCTTTTTGTATTAAACCTGTGATGGTTAATTTAGCAGCTTTAGGGTTCTCAGAGGACAATTACTCGAACTAAGCCGATTCGTTGTTCCGCTTTACATGTCGGTTTAAACAATTTTGCAACGATAACATCTTTTTTTATTTAAATGCATTTTAGAAAGACAACCTAAGCTCTGCCATTCTGTTTTGTTTTATGTTATATTGTGTATCCTGGCTCTATAATTTTATGCTTTTATAATTTTAATTGTAAATGTATTTTTTGTATAAGTATGCGAACCTTGTATTTTCACGTTATCAAATGTTAATTAATACGACTTTGCTTTGCATTGCTGTTGCTTATTTAAACTCTCGAAATCTTGCACTGCTGTGTTTCACTGAAGGCGTTTTTCTGCAGTATTACGTATGTGCATTTTTGTGGGTCCTAGAACAATAAACGCATTCCCATATTAAAATGATGAAAGGGAGCTTTGGAAAAGCTCTGCTGTTCTTCAGACAGTGACAATGTCAATAAAGCCTGCTTTTGTTGTGAGTGAACGCAACCACAAGCAACGCGCCCTTTATTTGATTTCAACATTGGTGTTTTACGTGGAACGGGCGAGGAGTTCTTCGTCTTATGTGCAACACATTCCTTTTTTTTTTCGAGGGGGAGGGGGGATGAAGAAGGCTTCCGATGTGTACCAGCTAGCTGGTTTCTCGTGTAAGTGTACACTGTGAAAAAAGGGGGGGGGGGGGAAACGGGCTCGTTATGCGGTACGATGTGCTACGCTATTTCAAGCTGCAATAGTCTGCGGCAACTTCAATAACAACAATGTCAAATAATATTTATTTGCATTAAAATTTTTGAAAAGGAGGGTATAACAAGGAATGAAAAAGATCATCCTGGGCACGACGGAGAGGTACCAATGCGTACGCGGAACGCCTGCCAGCCATCCGCCCGGGTAGATTTGTCGACGCCAGCGCCACCGCATCATTCCACGCTGAAACAGCCGCGCCCAGGCAGGCGCTCGCGCCACTTTAAAGTTCTAGTACACTCTATCACCGCCATGGCTGAGAATTCAAGATGCCCAACCAAGCGGTCAGAGCCAGTCAGGGCCGCAGTGGCACCCCCCCCCCCATTGAGCAGGGTGCAAATCTGCACATGCACTGAGGTTTTTCTTCACAATAAAGCTGACAGCAGTTACGGATACCAGCAGTGGTGGACACCACTGCCACCAATGTCAGTCACTGTAATGAGCCCATAACAGCTCACGCTGAAAAAAATCGCTAAAGAAGCTTCCCACTGATGTTTTGTTATGGTGGTTTCGTTCTTCCCCTCCCAAGCACTCTCCTGTGTGGATGTGCTTCCTCAAGCTCCCAGACTTTGCACTCGCAAAACCTGAAACATCCACGCTTCTACTCCTCAAGGAAAAAATAAGGAGCCCTTCCATATTCTTTTACTTTGTTGTATCTCTCACACCATCTCTGGTTTTCCATGGAGCAAGCTGAGAAATGTTGGCACCGACTGTTGTCTGCTAGCCTGAAGCTTCAGTTGCTGTGACAACTTCTCTGAATTTATGAACTCCCGGATGTCAGAATAAGTTCATAGTAGTGACGCATTGTTGGTATGACGTGGAACTACCGTATTTACTCATGTAATGAACACACTTTTTTGCCCAAAAAGCAGAAGGAAAGTTGGGGGCTGCATTTATTACATGAGGTAAATTTTCTGAAAACATTTTCAGGATGCATAAATCATTTTAACACGCAAAAAAAAAAAAAAAAAAGAAAACCACGGTAACGCTTTGATCCGTGCTTGAGACAAAATTTCATAAAGGAAACAGTAAAAAAAGAAGCTATGGCATTTGTATGATGTGACTCAGTAACCACCAAGGCAGACTTTATAGTGGGTGCATTTTGTACCAATGCAATGGCCTTTCACTTCTGTTTAGCGCGTGATTCACCTACTGTGTCGCAGAACCATAAATATAGCAATGTGGTCAAATGCCCAACAGTGCAAACACATCCGTCGTGAAGTAGCGGCATGTGGAAGTCCCTTTCAAAGCGAGGCAGATCTGCTGCGCATGTACATGTACTGGTAGGTAGCTTTTACTGGTCAGCAGTCAGTTCCTGACAAAATCACATGCTATGAGATGCATTCTGGCAAAAGGGCTAGCATTACAAGCAAATACTAGTACCATAAGTGCACAAGTGTGGTTTACTAGTAGCAGGAACATCATAAAAGCAGGCCTGTGAGCTTCTTGCGATAGCTCGCTGCTTGCCGGCATGTACCTTGACTTTGGCAGCGGGTGAGAGGGGCACATGGTCGGGGCTGGCCTGCAAGGCTCGCTTGCGCTGCACTATGTGAGGTCCCAACAGCTGCTTCAGCTGGAGCGATAGGTGGCGTCGAAGCAGCGTCTTGTTGCCTGGGATGCTCAGCACTGCCGCAAACACCTCCCACGTCATGCCGTCCTCGTAGATCTGTGTGACAACAGGGGGGATTTCCCTTGTGTAATAATAACCCTTAGAGGAGTCTTCGAGGAAATGCAGTGAAACGTCAACGTAACAAAGTTTGAAAAAAATCAGCGTTTACTTTGTTGTACTGAAAGATTGTTAGAAGACTGCAATATGGCCTTTTATGCATGGTCACCAAAGAATTCTTTTTTACACCAAAAGTGCTGCAACAATGCTCAGATAATAGACCCTTTTTATAAACTGTAAAGCTAGCTTCCCTGCAATGCAACTTGCCCTACTAATGGCGACTGCAGCCTTTATTTAAATGCTGTCAAAATTCAAGTTGCACATGCTGCGACCCGTATTTTGGGGGTGTTTGTATCAGAAGGGCTGCGTCGACATTTTACATGCCCTATCGCAAGCGAATAGCGCTTGCACACGTTGTTTGCCGGATTGCCAATGCCGCCATTAGTAGGGCAAACTGCATTGCAGGAAAGCTAGCTTGCAGTTTATGAAAAGGGTCTATAGGGCAGTGCGAAAAAAGAAAAAAGCTTACAATGACTAGCAGTAAAGTTCCTAGAGGTCGGCAATCATACCAGTGCTAATAACTACACGGTGTGTGCATGAATGCATAGTTGAGGTAGAAAATATGCTTGGTACCATGACATGTGGCCACTTCCCACTGCTACGTATGCTTCGCCACATGACACAAATGTAGTGTGGCAAAGTCAACTTTAGCACGGTGCATTAGTGTCAAGTGGGGAAGCATACCGTATTTACTCGCATAATGATCAGCACTTTTTTTTCAAGAAAATTGAGGCAAATTTCGGGGTGCGATCATTACACGGGGTAAATTTTCTGTGAAATAATATTTTCAACATCGAGAACGCAAATAAGTCGCGTATCAGAATTCTTACGATAGCTATCATGAACATAACCAAAGATAAAAGTGGACCAAGGCTAGCCTTTGCAATAAACACACACATTACGCAGGAACTACATGCATTGTATGCTGCCCTTTAATTTTTTTCATTCACTGACCCCCCATTCAGAGTCTGAAGCGTCACTGGTGTCAGTGTCGTCGTCGCTCGATTCCCTGTCGGAACCGGCAGTGTCATCGCAGTCCCACAGAAGGTTATCTTCCATTCCGTCGGGTGCGTTAGATATGCCTGTCTTCTTGAAGCTGTTGGCGTGGTGAAAACTACAGCATCTGTCTTTACTGCTATCCTAATACGGTACGTTTACGCCAAGGGTGGGCAAAAATTAGGCATCTGCTTGGTGCGTGCAGTTCACTTGGTGAGCCTTGAAGAGTTATTCACGTAACGTTCGACAGATGGTAAACACGATGATTGTCAGCTAGACTTGGCACACGACATATCGCTGCGACAAGTTCGGGGTGCGATCATTACGCGAGTGCGATCATTATGCGAGTAAATACGGTAAAGGATGGGAAGTGGCCACAAGCTGTCGCTGGGTGCTGTACACCAGTGGCAACAACACAAAACAAATTGGCACTAGTGGGGTGCCCAGTGATCGCCTGTTTTGATGTGCAGACACTCACACCAGCACAACCCAGGCATGCGATGATGGTCACGTGCATACACGTGCTTGTTTTGCCATCTTCTGGCACTGTATATGGTGTCACGAGACATGTCTTGCGTTCAATATTAAGTGAACGATGCAGGATCGTTGTACTCTGCCAATCTAAACAAATGCACCGGTTACTGCTTTGGGCTCTCACCAGTGCCCTTTCAGGAAAATAAAGGAGTAGTTAAGGCTACCTGTTGTCCTCACTTTTGGCACAGGATGTGCTCCACTATCCTTTTGCCCTTGTCAGCAAGAGGTCTGAGTGGTGGCAGGCCAAACATAATTGGCACTCAAGCTGCTTAGCACATTGACATTTGTTTCACGTTGTTTCACAACTCCAACGGTAATGTTTTACAATATGAAGTAGCCACAAATCTAAGTTATGATAGCTCCTCACCTCCACCAATTTTGTTCACTGCCCTGGGCAGACCAGCAAGCTGTGTGTGTCTTCAGAGCTTGTACATTCAAATAAGTCACAAATAAGAAGATAAATTTGCTCTTACTTAGCCATAAAAAGACAAAGGGTTTGGACTTTGACAATCGTCTCAATTTAGCAAACACACATGCGATCCTTATGTAGAGTTTATCACGTTTATACGAAAGCAGGCTGGCATTGTGATGTGCCATATTGCCAGTTCTGATGCAGAAGAACAGTAAAAAAACTGTTAATACTTACTCAACACAGCAATGGGTAAAATGTGGCTGTGAGAAGTTTTGAACTCAGCACCCATACAGTGCAATGTGTCAGCTGGCCGCTCAAGCCATTACACTGCCATGGTAAGTGGTAACTACAGCTGTGCAAATAGCAATATTATGGGCGCAAAGTGAATTCAAATAAGAATGTTTAAGTGTAAATTGAATATTTTTCTACTAATATTCAAATATTTCTTCGAATAAGTCAATGTTAAACTACACAGGAAATGCACTGCTAAATATGGAGAGAAAGACAAACTTGTTGTGCAACTAGAAAAAAGTACAGTCCAGGTCTGTGCAGATGCATGAGTTAACTTCACCACACTACACAAGTGTTAGCTTCACCACAGTGCACAAGTGTTAACTTTGCCACAGTACACAATTGTTATACAGTGAAGTGTACTACGTGCAGAAAAAAGGCCACATGTATTTGGATGCAGCAAATTTTGTCCTTTAAAACAAACTTCGAATAGCAAAAGTTAGGTGCAAATCGAACCAAACAACAAATGCTATTTAAAAGCTATCAGAAAATTTGAATATTCACACACACCCAGTGATAACCTTTGTTGCATAGAGGCTACGTGAGCTTGTTGCTGACACAGCGATCCACCATAAGCAGCTACCTGTTCATTAATGCGGCAACCGGTTTACCCAAGATTGATAGCTCTGGCACATGTACACTGATGCCTACTGAAAGTGCACAAAGGCAGGGCATTAGCCTCTGCAAAGAACACAACATTTGACATAAAATGGTTTGTGCAAACTGACAGTATCAATTCTATTGTGAAAGCAACTTCACCTGAGTACTAACGGCGTCAAATGAAACGTGAACAGCGGAGCGCGTGGCCCAAGCATTAGCAATAGTACAGTGCATGCCATCCAGCCATTACAGGCGATGACATCCAGTTTGGCAGCACCGCACCGTCTCCGGTAGTGCGATATTTTTGCCTACGTTCTGGTTCCGATGTTTGAAAGGAACGAAATAAAACAGAAGCTGAAATATCGCAGATGACAGTGAGTGACGCAGCACAGTCAGTCAAACTTTTGAATGATATCTACGCTGAACGAACTCAAGCAGTTGTTCGTGGTGTGCAGTTTTCACCATCACAATAAACGATAGATACAATCATGTGCTGCACTGCGCCACTACATCACGGTGTAACGGCACTTGCATCCGGAGCGCCACCAAACCCGATATGCATGCCCGTCAACTCTGATGATGGGCAGCGCACACTGTACTGTTCCTAATGCTTGAAACACACGCTCTGCTGTTCGCATTTCATTTGACACCAACAGTACACATGGATGGCAGTATGTGTTGCACGGTGTCCTTGCAGGCACACTGCTTTCAATAAGCAATATCTTAAGCATACTGTTACTCTTAGCCATTATATTTATATATATATATAAGGCTTTATTTCTTCTGCAACATTACAGAAAGAGCAAAAGGCACCGAGGCCTGACAGAGGCTCCTGCTCCATACGTGACTTTGGCTGCAGCGAACAGATTATTTGTACAATAAAGACATCTGGTACATTACCATATTACAATATAGCAAAATGTAACAGCAAATGACACGAAGCAATAACATATATGTAAAAGTTGAACACAATTGTCCGAGTCAGTTATACATCACTAACATCAGTAGCATTCCAGTAAAGCATACTTTGAGAAAATTAGAGGAATTAGAAGGAAGTTAACTATATTCAATTTTGTTTTCAATTAACAGTGATTTAAACAAACTCTTAGTAAGTGTATTGAAATCAGTAAATTCTGGACGATTGAGCAATGCCGGGATTTGATAACTAATGTGCTGTCTGCCATAATGGGTTCTTGAAGCCAGTATAACTGCAATTTGTTCTTTAGTGTGTACATTACCCTACATTCCCACCAGGTATGCACTAATTAATTTGTACCGAGTCCACAAGTAATGTGGCCTAAATGATAACACACTTCCTTGCAGACGTTATGCATATATATCAAAGGATATCTGTGTCCTCCACATTCTCTGCATGATGAGTGCTGACATAAGCCCTCAAGAAACAGGGCAAGAGGCAATGGTGCACCGAGCCGTCCAGTGCCAGGTTATTTATCCAGCCATACCAGAAGTGAGGGTAACTTGCACTGACCAGTAGTGCCCCGTGGACACCGCTGCCTCGGAGATTGGGGGCATACTCGGACAAGTCCACTGTGCGCAGCCACTCCATCACTCGGTGGTTGGTCCACAGGGACACGTCCAGTGGGCTGTACTGCTTGCACTGCGTTCACATCACAGGGCACAGAAAAAGTGACAATGCGATACTAGCTAAACTGGCAATAAATAAGCAGCGATGCTATTGAACCAAGCCTGGGGAAGCTCCGAGGCTTGTTGTCTAATTTTCTTTTCAACAGCCCATAAACAAGTCCTTGAAAATGCAGTTGAGAACTGTTGGCCAGCGGATGACACAAATGCCGCGCATACATGGATATACTGAACCGACATATATAGAATTTTTGGCTATATCGAGCTCGTAAATTATCCCTGTGAAAGTTCTCTGTAAAAGTATAGAAATTCATACATTTATATTGTTACATGACGCGAGAGCACACTGAAGTTCCAGTAATTGCAGTGGAACCTATGCTCGGTTGTGTCTGATGGAGGAGAGAAGAGGAAGACGACGACGAGCACACTTTGACTGTCGTGCGGCTCTCTGCCTGTCAATCTAAATATACTTACTATACTTTCCCAGTTCTTTTATCAACACAACATTTTGGTGGAGGTGCTGGGTATCGATCCCAGTACCTCTGGGATCAATATCAAACGGTATTTTTAATTTTTATCCACCATCGGATATACAGAACGCCGCGTGGGCTGGAAGGTGCGCTTCGGCACTCAATGCACCCCGCGACCTCCACAGCACCGCGCCTCTGCTGACATCCGAAACACTCAAAAAACACGAGAGAGAGGGAACTCTGACTGTACTCCTGCTAGGCATGTACTCCGACTTGCGGAACAGCTTTTCTTTTCTTCTCTCTCCCTCATTCAGGCTCTTTGATTTTCGCACTTCTGGCAGCCCTCTAGCAGCCAGAGGGCAGCTAGCTGGTTCCACTTCCGACAGGAAATCATGTGTGCTGCTAACCTGAGAGAACACGAGGCTGCCCGAAGATTGCAAAATCGGACGTCGAACCAGCCTGCATTAATGTAAACGAACTTGGCACAGGCCGAAACTTTGCGCCATGCGATCGAGTCGGTTCCTTCTGCGCTGCCCGCTTGAAAATATGATGCTAGGTTTGCTGAAGAGATGACGCGATATTCTCATGTGACTATTTTGCTGTGTGATCACATATGTTCGCAAGATCTCGAGCGAATCAGTGCTAAACCTTTGTTGCATTGTTGCCTTCTACGATCAAAACTGACGGCGCACTAGCGGTGCGAGGTAAGCTGCCGCGTCGGTAACGTAGATGGGGCTAACAAGCTCACTTTTACACAGTGCAGAAATCGCTACTCTCCGACAAGTCTGGCACTTGAC
The DNA here is from genome assembly GCA_013339685.2 of Hyalomma asiaticum. Taxonomy (NCBI): domain Eukaryota; kingdom Metazoa; phylum Arthropoda; class Arachnida; order Ixodida; family Ixodidae; genus Hyalomma; species Hyalomma asiaticum. The sequence goes on from JABSTT010002810.1 coordinate 29,919, forward strand.
GCAATGTTTTGCAAACGTGATCGTGTTTCTGAAAGCGACAATTTAAGAGATCACGTAGTATCACCCATTGGCATTGATTAGTTCACTTTCTCTCTTCACTTCACGAGTGAAGCGGAAATAATCGGCATAATACATGGGTTTGTGTAGGAAATAAAGTCTGCATCGCAAGTATTCAACTCGTTTCGACTGATGGTACCTTTTTTGCCGGCTGATGAGTTTATACCTTCAGTCGAAATAAGCGGTTACCTGCCATTTGCATGTGCTAGCACCTAGAAGTTTGCACATAATGAGAGACCTACAAAAACTGTTACAATGCACGACACGCAGTCAGTCGGCCATTTAAGTAACATTCTTTACTCGAATGTCTGCACTGAGCCAGGCGAAAAACCCAGGTCGCTTGCGGTGCGAATGTCATGTTCTGAGCGTGCTCCGCTTTTTGCTGATGATGATACCACAGATTCTTTCCCTTATGGAGTGAAACACTCTGCGGGATGGCGCTGTTGTGTTGAGCGCTGCAGTGACTGATTTGAAGGAGGAGCATGTTCTTGAAGTGGGGTTACCTTGTCGGCACCACATGATTGCATGGGCGAAGTGTCCCGACGTCGCACTCGGTCTGAATGCCACCTATCCATTCCTTAAAGGGACACTGAACCACTTTTTAAAAAAAACGAGATTATGGTTTCATCATACGTAATTTCGTGCGGCGAACTCGAAAATCAAGTCGGAAATTTGCATAAACCAACGCAAATAACTTTATTTTGCCGAAAACAAGCAGCAGGCGCCGCGGCCGCCATCGCGAGTCTCGCCGCCGCTGTGATTGGTCGAAGCTCGGTGACATCATCGTCAGGAAGGTGAGGACAGCAGACTGCGCTCGCCGGCAGGCAATGCCGTGTTTATCTGTTGAAATCGGGTAGTTGCTGTTAGTATGGCGAACTGTGAAAGTCGGAACGAGTTCTCTGTACATCCGTACATGTTCGAGCCGGTCGCCACTGTAAAGGCGACGACTGAAGCGGCACAGGAAAGCGAGTCCCAACCAGCCACCTTCAACCGCCTCGGAAACAGACTGGCACGTATAAGATGCATGTCAGTGCTTAATTTCACTGTAGTAAACTGTTACAAATGATCCGTGGATATCAAATTTGATAAGAAACAGCAGCATCGGCACTCGCTTTTAGCCGCGTATTGGCACGGTCCGCGCTACGCGCGGGCATCGTGCAGAAACATCAGCTGTTCGTGGATTTCACAGCTCAGAGTGCAGCGTTGTTAATGCAGTCAGTATCGTACTTCGCAGCGGGCAAGGCGCACGCGATGAGTCAGTATGCTACCGCGAGGAAAAAAAAAAAAAGCCAGACGGGTGCCGCTCTCGCCGCAGTAGTGACATGTGCTCTGAACTGCGCTGAAAAATTGCGCAAGGATAGTTTGGCTCATATATTGCAGTTCTGTTTTTTTATAATACCGTCGCTTTTTCTAAATTCCGCCCACTACTACAGTGATGGTGTGTTAAATGCAAACGGTATATTAGCTGCGTTAGAAGCATGCGACTGTCGTGTAGAGTAGCTGATTTCGATGCTGCGTGCTGATATCTGTGTACACGTGTTTTCGCCATAGGTGCTCATGCGCTCACTGCGTGCAAATGGGGAAAGAGGAGGACTGCTGCTGCTGCCTCGAAATTCGGCAGATTCGCGACCGCCAGAAACATCCGAGGTGCAACACAACAACAAAAAAATTTAAGAAATTTAAAATTCACGAAGGCAAGTCGTGGTGGCGGCGAGGGCCCCTTCAGGTGCGGAAACACAGAAGGAACCGCGTCGCTGTTCAGTCGCACACTCTTGATCGTCAATCCCAGCGACTGCATGAGAGCCGGGTTTCGTACGTAGTCGCTGTCACGAAAGTGCTTGGAGCGCAGCACGCTTGATCTCGTAGGTTTGAAGTCTTTTCTTTTAACTGCAGCGGACCATTTTGCAGCCATCTTCTGATCCCGAGGAAACTTGTGAAAAGCGACCTCATCGCGACTGTAAGTGCTGCGGCAGCCATATGCCGCGCAGTAACTCGGCATCGCGAGTCCACTTCAACCTTGCACAAACACAAGTAGTGAATGTCGGATGGCGAAAATCTTCAATCAGAAGAGAACGGTGCAATGGCAAGAAATCCCTACGAACTGGCAGAACTGATGCTTCGCTAGGCAGCAGATCGCAGCAGAAACAAGCTGAGCTGACTGAGCGACGCAGGCGGCCCGGCGGCTCGACCCTGACGATGACGTCACCTCCCCACGTGTCTATCTCTCCCAAGCTCCGCCCCTGCGCGCGCGCGCGCCGAGGGGGGCGTTCCCTCGGTCAAAGTTTGCTCGCTTATAGCGCCGTTGTTTAATCGAACATCGCGAAAAAAACCTCCGTAGGCATGTTGTAAGAGGTCGCGGATACCGAATTCGCAATAAATTCGTGATTTCAAAACCTGTTCAGTGTCCCTTTAAGGGGGGAAGCAGGTCTTTGAGACGGAAAATTGCAAAAGAAATCGATTTTTTGAAAATGTTATTTTTGGATTCTGCCGCTACTGATGCAAAACCTCGCCAATTTTCATACGTCCTAGGTCAGTATTTTAGCCGTGAAATCATTTTATGTGCATCAGCGAGCTAAATTTTCAGCGATGGCCGTGCGAAAAACGGGCTTTTTTTGGGGCCGCGCTATTGCCGTTCTATGTTTTCTACGGCAGCCATCTTGGTGTCATTCGAAAGAGCCGCTCTTTTTCTTGAATATCCCTCTGCACTCGTTTCCGTGCGCTCGGAATTCACATAGAAAATCCGCGTCAAAAAATGGTCCCACTGAGTGAGCTTATTAGTGCGGTGAGCACACGTGACTGAATCACGCATTCCAATTCGCCGAGCCTCCCGCGCCGTCTGCTGCGCGCAGCAGCTCAGCGCACACATGCGACAAGCTCATCTCGCTGTGATATGACTGTGTTGCTCTCATCGGTTTACCCTACCCACGGAGGAATGAAAAAACTGACCCTACCCTACCCGCGCACTCCAAAGACTGCACATCGCGGTGGCGTACCGGCACGGCTCCACGCCAGCGAGACTAAGTGCGCCGCGGCCGCCGGGAGTGAGCTAGGCCTACGCTCTCAGCCACGTTTTGATCTTTCCATCATGGTGAAGCCATATAGAAAGTTCCGAAGCGCTTATAAATTTGGGAAACAAGCGCAAAAAAACCGGGGCAAAGCGGGATCACGGCGCGGGTGCATCGGAAGCGCACCCAGTGCAGGACGGCGTGGCGGCAGAACGCGACGAAATGCCGACTTCTCCACCTGTTGCGGCGGCCGCCTCGGACGATGTTGGCGATAGGCAGCGTGGCACGAGGGTCGACACTACGTTCCTGACGAGCGCCGATCGTGCGCAGCAGGAGAAACGGACTGCAGATAAGATCTCCCGCTTATCGGCAACTGCCGCACGTGCGCGCAAGCTGCGAAAATTCGCAGCAGCGCGCGTTCGGAAGTTGCCGATAAGCGGGAGATCTTATCTGCAAAAGAACCAAAATAATAAGGCTACGTTCCTGATGCGCGCCGATCGTGCGCAGCAGGAGAAACGGACTGCAGATAAGATCTCCCGCTTATCGGCAACTTCAGCGCGCGTGCGCGCAATCTGCGAATGTTCGCGGCAGCACGCGAGGACTCTGACCCGTCGGCGGCCACCTACGGGATTGCGATCAATAAGCTGCTTGGAAGCACTACAAAGTGCCGGAAGTGAAATGAGGCTGTTTCTATTGAAAAAGGTCTGCATGACTACACTCCCGGTGCCTTCTGAGGCATTTGCGTGCAAACCAAAGCATTTTTAGTTGTGTAGAACTCCGTGAATACGTAAAGTTTTGTTTTTTATCATTTTCTCAGTTTCAATTTTTTGGCCACTTTTCATTCTTCTGACAAGGGTTTCTCAGCTTTGGCACACTCAATTTTTATCATTTTTGTGTTGCTGAAGAGCTGAATGTTTGCTGAGTGCAACAAGCTATCATATGTTACTGTAGGAAAGTGTAAATTTTTACAAAAGATAAAATAAGAAATATATTATTTCTCGGTAATCGAATGATGAACTTTGAGGCTCCATAACTTTCATTGTAGGAAACTTAGAACCATAAGATTTGCTTTTTGCACTCTCTGATAACTGTAGAATGCAATGATGCTTTATTCAGCGGGATCCGTACAGCCAATTTATTGAAAAGGTGATCAAATGAAATTTTAATTCGTGATTAATTAAAAAATTAGTGGTAAGGGGTACTTAAAAGCTGAGTTCATATTTGATATGTACACATGTAAATACATGATCACTGAAGTTTTCATCATCCTAACTTAAATAAAAGGATGTTTGGTGTCAAAGCACCTCTTCCCCCCTTAAGGGGGGACGTGGCTTTCGAATCGCGAAAAATGGCAAAAAAATCGATTTTTTGAAAATAGTATGTTCAGTTTCTGCAACTCTTTCTCTCACCGATTCCAAAATATCTTTGCTGAAAACCGCGTAGAAATGCCCTAAATAATTCACTTCACTAGCGAAGGAGGCGAAAATCATCGCGCGCCCCGCCACGGTGGTCTTGTGGCTATGGTACTCGGCTGCAGATCCGAGGGTCGCGGGATCGAATCCCGGCTGCGGCGGCTGCATTTCGATGGAGGCGAAATGTTGAGGCCCGTGTACTGTGCGATGTCAGTGCACGTTAAAGAACTCCAGGTGGTCGAAATTTCCGGAGCCCTCCACTACGGCGTCTCTCATAATCAGAACTGGTTTTGGGACGTTAAACCCCACAAATCAATCAAATCAATCATCGCGCAAATAACGAAAAAACTGCATTTTTCAAACCGCAGTAGCTCCGCAACTACGCTACCGGCCGCTGCCAACTTGGATGCGTTGAAAAGAGCAGTTCTCCGTCTTCAAATTTCCCGTTGAAGCGGGAAATTTGAAGACGGAGAACTGCTCTTTTCCACGGGGCTGCTGAAAAAGACACTCAGCGAGCAAAGAAGTTGTCAAGCATGCATGAAATGAAAGGGCAGAGACCCAGAAGGTTGCCTCTACACAAAGATACGAAGAACTACAGTGCTGGTGAATTCTAACAAATGCAAATGACTTCGAAAACTTTGACAGGCGTTTTCTCACAAGTGTGTTTTGGACATTGTGCATTGCTCGTGGAAAGAGTCGCACGGGAATGACTGGACCGATTTTGATGCCGTTTTTTTTTCCTGAATCCCTAAACACTGCTTGAGGGTATGACATTCTTCGATTTCTTGTTTATGGCCCAGTTTTTTTTTCTAGAAGATGATTTGTACATGACACTGTTTCTGACAATGTGTGTAGGCAACCATGATGGTCTCTATAAAAAAAAAGAGAAGACATAAAAAAGAATTCTGAGAGTGTCAGACCCTGTAGTCTTCTTTTGAGTAAAGATCAACACCATTTGCAGCTTCCTGGCACGTTTTGTTACAGCGCTAGGCTTTCCACGAGCAGACCATATAATTGGACCGTGTAGCATGGTGTAACTTGGGAACTACTCAAGGTATCATGATGAAACTGCATATTTCCCTATTCGAGACACTTATGACTACGCATGCCAAATTTCATTGCTCTAGGTCAACAAACAAAAAAGTTTTTTTTGAACGTCACCTCTCCCCTTAAGCCGTGCCCACAGTCACCATGCAGTTTCCCTGTGTATCACGCACGATGCCTGGTATCCATTTTTTCCGTGACCGGAACATTCTAGTCTACACAAGCCATTGCTCTTGATATGAGCCTTGCTGTGTGTATTCCGCCTTGGCGGTCGGGATGATGCGGTCTAGCTTTGTCCTTATTTGATAACTAAGCAAAAGTTCTGCCGGAGACTTGGCTTCCTTAATAGGAGTGTGATGATAACGGAAGCAAAACCTCGCGATTCTTGTCTCTAGCTTGACTCCCTCATTTTTCTTCAACACCTCTTTCAAAGTTCTAACAGCCCTCTACACTAAGCCGTTTGACTGTGGATGACAGGGTACGGTAGTCAGGTGCCCCACCTGGTTTCAAGAGAGAAAATCACGGAAGTGAAAACCTGTGAACTGTGGTCCGTTGTCAGCAGCGCGCGTTCGGAAGTTGCCGATAAGCGGGAGATCTTATCTGCAAAAGAACCAAAATAATAAGGCTACGTTCCTGATGCGCGCCGATCGTGCGCAGCAGGAGAAACGGACTGCAGATAAGATCTCCCGCTTATCGGCAACTTCAGCGCGCGTGCGCGCAATCTGCGAATGTTCGCGGCAGCACGCGAGGACTCTGACCCGTCGGCGGCCACCTACGGGATTGCGATCAATAAGCTGCTTGGAAGCACTACAAAGTGCCGGAAGTGAAATGAGGCTGTTTCTATTGAAAAAGGTCTGCATGACTACATCCCGTGCCTTCTGAGGCATTTGCGTGCAACCAAAGCATTTTTAGTTGTGTAGAACTCCGTGAATACGTAAAGTTTTGTTTTTTATCATTTTCTCAGTTTCAATTTTTTGGCCACTTTTCATTCTTCTGACAAGGTTTCTCAGCTTTGGCACACTCAATTTTATCATTTTGTGTTGCGAAGAGCTGAATGTTTGCTGAGTGCAACAAGCTTCATATGTTACTGTAGGAAAGTGTAAATTTTTACAAAAGATAAATAAGAAATATATTATTCTCGGTAATCGAATGATGAACTTTGAGGCTCCATAACTTTCATTGTAGGAAACTTAGAACCATAAGATTTGCTTTTTGCACTCTCTGATAACTGTAGAATGCAATGATGCTTTATTCAGCGGGATCCGTACAGCCAATTTATTGAAAAGGGATCAAATGAAATTTTAATTCGTGATTAATTAAAAATTAGTGGTAAGGGGTACTTAAAAGCTGAGTTCATATTTGATATGTACACATGTAAATACATGATCACTGAAGTTTTCATCATCCTAACTTAATAAAAGGATGTTTGGTGTCAAGCACCTCTTCCCCCCTTAAGGGGGGACGTGGCTTTCGAATCGCGAAAAATGGCAAAAAAAATCGATTTTTGAAAATAGTATGTTCAGTTTCTGCAACTCTTTCTCACCGATTCAAAATATCTTTGCTGAAAACGCGTAGAAATGCCCTAAATAATTCACTTCACTAGCGAAGGAGGCGAAAATCATCGCGCGCCCCGCCACGGTGGTCTTGTGGCTATGGTACTCGGCTGCAGATCCGAGGGTCGCGGGATCGAATCCCGGCTGCGGGGCTGCATTTCGATGGAGGCGAAATGTTGAGGCCCGTGTACTGTGCGATGTCAGTGCACGTTAAAGAACTCCAGGTGGTCGAAATTCCGGAGCCCTCCACTACGGCGTCTCTCATAATCAGAACTGGTTTTGGGACGTTAAACCCCACAAATCAATCAAATCAATCATCGCGCAAATAACGAAAAAACTGCATTTTTCAAACGCAGTAGCTCCGCAACTACGCTACCGGCCGCTGCCAACTTGGATGCGTTGAAAAGAGCAGTTCTCCGTCTTCAAATTTCCGTTGAAGCGGGAAATTTGAAGACGGAGAACTGCTCTTTTCCACGGGGCTGCTGAAAAAGACACTCAGCGAGCAAAGTTGTAAAGCATGCATGAAATGAAAGGGCAGAGACCCAGAAGGTTGCCTCTACACAAAGATACGAAGAACTACAGTGCTGGTGAATTCTAACAAATGCAGATGACTTCGAAAACTTTGATAGGCGTTTTCTCACAACTGTGTTTTGGACATTGTGCATTTCTCGTGGAAAGAGTCGCACGGGAATGACTGGACTGATTTTGATGCCGTTTTTTTTCCTGAATCCCTGAACACTGCTTGAGGGTATGACATTCTTCGATTTCTTGTTTACAGCCCAGTTTTTTTTCTTGAAGATGATTTGTACATGACACTGTTTCTGACAATGTGTGTAGGCAACCATGATGGTCTCTATAAAAAAAAGAGAAGACATAAAAATATTCTGAGAGTGTCAAACCCTGTAGTCTTCTTTTGAGTAAAGATCACACCTTTGCAGCTTCCTGGCACGTTTGTTACAGCGCTAGGCTTTCCACGAGCAGACCATATAATTGGACCGTGTAGCATGGTGTAACTTGGGAACTACTCAAGGTATCATGATGAAACTGCATATTTCCCTATTCGAGACACTTATGACTACGCATGCCAAATTTCATTGCTCTAGGTCAACAAACAAAAAAGTTTTTTTTGAACGTCACCTCTCCCTTAAGCCGTGCCCACAGTCACCATGCAGTTTCCCTGTGTATCACGCACGATGCCTGGTATCCATTTTTCCGTGACCGGAACATTCTAGTCTACACAAGCCATTGCTCTTGATATGAGCCTTGCTGTGTGTATTCCGCCTTGGCGGTCGGGATGATGCGGTCTAGCTTTGTCCTTATTTGATAACTAAGCAAAAGTTCTGCCGGAGACTTGGCTTCCTTAATAGGAGTGTGATGGAACGGAAGCAAAACCTCGCGATTCTTGTCTCTAGCTTGACTCCCTCATTTTTCTTCAACACCTCTT
>JABSTT010002811.1:0-37855 GCA_013339685.2 Hyalomma asiaticum
TGAGGACACTTCGAGCCGCGATAACTCCAGCGTCAGGCGCATGTCGAACGACCGCGTGGTGAGGGCCGTCTTCCTCAGCCTTTTGATGTTCGCTGCGTCTGTGTTGGGCACCACAGCTCTCTTCCGGCTCAGCGATCGCGCCGCCAGTGAGCCACGCGGCGGGCACCGCGTCGCCGCACTCGGGGCCATGAACGGCCTGGCAACAGTGCCACCCCAGGATGACTTGGCTCGCCGTGTGGCCACTCCCGGTGCCGTTCCAGATCTGAACCTGTACCTGCAAGCAGATGGCCCGCCACCTGTGCTCCTGACGAGGCCGTCGTCTCTGGGACTCCGGGATGGACATCAAGGTCACCACCATGACCGAAGACGCATCAACCGCCGGCGGTACCGGTGGTCGAAAGGCTGGCGCAAGAGGCAATAAAGCTTCTTTCTTTTATTGCGATAGCAATTATATGAACAGTCTCGTTTGTTTTTTGCCGTCCCCGTCGCCGCCGTCATGAACCGTATATCATATATATATATATATATATATATATATATATTATATATATATATATATATATATATATAAAAGTCCCAAAGAAAAGTAATTCAGATAAATGCTTCCGAAGCGCGGAATCGACACCAGGAACCTCCCGCTCCGCGGCGCGTGGCGCTAACTACTACGCTACAGAGAGCAGCTCCTTCGCGGAGCTAACGGCGAGCCTTATATGCACACCCTATACCCCAGGTAGGACTCAGAGACGGCAGGCGCTTATAAGCGTTTCTTCATTACCAGCGAGATGGCGCGGGGAGCACAAGGGAGCGTACGAAAGTCACTCGAGCTCAAGGGACGCCGCTAAGCGAACAAACAGAAGATGAGCGCGAACTATGAAGTGTCACAGCTCGATACTTGAAGCACGCTAGTTTCCTTCGCTGCTTCGGCCCCCTTTGCAACAGGAGCGCTGTTCAAACTGAGAGTACCCATTGCGACCGCTTATTCGCGCTCGTTCGGTGCATATCTGTGCGTTCGTTTCGTGCGTGCTTCACTTGATAGTTCGTGCTCACCTTCTTCTGTTTGTTCATTTAGCGGCCTCCCCTAGCTTTGTATATGTAGCTTTGTGATACACAACGTATAAAGCCCTTCGTACCAGCACGCGCTGCCCACGGGAGGCGCTGACTTAGCAAGTGCATGTTTGCTACAATTAATACTGCTCCTGAAACTGCGAGCCTCACTTCGTATAACATTACAGTTTCTTGCTATCGCATTCAATGCTTCGCCCTTGCGGCGAAACTGTGACTTTTTTGTGCCTCTTAGAAATTTTCTTACATCTCAAAGATTTGAGGTCAATACTGGTTCACGTAATTCGTAAGGAGCAGTACTGTGCCTGATGGACTCTACGTTGTGCCGAGGGCGTGAGAGTTCGCTGGATATGGCAGCTTGCTTGCATGCGGTTCCTCCTCGACACGCTATAGAGAAAAACAGCGTCGCGATCGTTTCATATTGTGATGCATGCTCAAAGGAGGCGTATAGATTACAATGGACCTGATACCACGACTTACACGAATGTCGTATCCGTACGTGAAAATGATTCCCAAAAAAAGGCAACATGGCGGAGAGCACAGTTTAAGGGACCTCTGACCGTGTATGATCAATGCTTTATTCGCGGACAACTTTTATTTGCAATGCAGCGAATGCTATACACAAGAGTCAAACCACGCGTGTACTATACCGCTGCGAATGTAGTCCAGAAATTGCGTCCCTGTTTTCTGCGCGAGAAATAAGACATTTTGTTATTTTCTAACGGTAGCTATTTGAAAGACACAGCGCCCACCAAGGAAATATATTTCCTTTCGCTTATATACCTTGCCATTTTGCGTTTTCGCGCGTGTTCCAACGCCACGCCTTTTACACGCATCTCAATGACAGAATAGCGCATCTCTTTTCTGGTGAGCGGTTCTCTTCCATCTTCCGTCGACTCGCCGCAGAATCTTGAGGCGAACTTGCGCAGTAAATGGCTCTTTAATCCATCCTGAATTATCTTTGTCCGCCTTCAAACGTATGGCTGAGTTGCGGAATGTCCAGAAATCGAAAGGCGCGCCATATCGGAGCGCATGTGCACAGGCTCCGCCCCCGTATAGCCTTCCTTTATTGTAAGAAAAGTTGTGGCATTAGAAAGCACGGCCGGTCTGGAGCCGCGCGCTCGCTGACAGTTCTCAAGAAAAGGAGGGAGCGAGCGCGCGCCTTCAGACGGGCAGTGCACAAACAAACAAGGGTGGTGCATAGACCAGTCGGCGGCAATCGTGTCTGTAAATTATGACGTGCGTGGATCACTGACAGTTTGTGTATATATGCGCGCAAGAATGAATACCCCATTATTTAAATGTTAAGATTCTGGCTGTAGTTCACTGTAGTTCATTTCGCGGAAGCCGAACTTTCAAAGAGAGTGGTAATACGTGCGTACCTATACGTCACAGGCACTTGCTGTAATGCCCGCTCCTGCTCTGATTGTGGTCGTGATTCTTCATCCAAGGCTGTCAGAGCCTTCACTACAGGTACGTCGACAAAAAGAAGAGAAAAGTTCGGCAATCCCCAAGCATATTCTTATGAGATGAGAACGCGAAAGCGTTTCTTTTGGCTAGATTGTCGTTGCGGAGGGGTGCTGCAAACTTCTGTTGCCGAGTTTTCTTATAAATAATGAGGCAATGTGGGAGGCCGGATTTTATTTATTTACATGATTTGGTGCCATCGAAGTGGGTGTCGACACTTCACATGTCCCCTTCTATTTCGTCGTCCAGGCAGTATATGCAGATATGCCCGGGCAGGTCTCGGGCATATCGAAGTAGTACGACCGCCGCGGCGTTTTTGGTGGTGTCATTAGACAGTCACCGGTGTCGTCACCCTCTTATCGTTCCGGTGACGGCGTTGTGGTTGTTATGTGGGGTTTGACGTCCCAAAACCAGCTCTGATTATGAGAGACGCCATAGTGGAGGGCGCCGGAAATTTCGACCACCTGGGGTTCTTTAACGTGCACTGACATCGCACAGCACACGGGCCTCAACATTTCGCCTCCATCGAAATGCAGTCGCCGCGGCCGGGATTCGATCCCGCGACCTTCGGATCTGCAACCGAGTGCCATAACCACTAGGCCACCGTGGCGGGGCCCGGTGACGGCGTACTTGGGCCGGTGTATAAGATACCACCATGGCCTTGTGATCCGAGCAGTAGGTGGATACATACATAACATCTCGCACAATGTATGGGTCGTTGGTGAATACGAGATCGATGGACGTACAGGGTCGTCCACTCTTACGGTGAACACGGCGCAGCGTGGCTGCCTTCTTTAGAACGCCAGCGCTCGCGATGGGACTGCGTGTCGACGCTAATCTAGTGCAGGCGTAGAGGGGCTTGGATCACTCTGTGCGCCTGCACATTATTAGCTTCGATGTGCGCCCACGTCGCAAGCACTGGCGTTCCAAAAAGGGAGCCACGTTGCGTCGTGTTCACCCTAAGAGTGGACGACCCTGTACATCTCGACGTCGTGATGGTCTAAGTGGGTGTCATCAATTCGAGAATGAACTCGGCACGCATGGCCGCGAGGAGCGATGGGCTAGGTGGCGCGTTCGTGCTCGTAGTGCTGCTACGGCGACGCCACGCAGCTGGGAGCGCGCTTTCGCCAACACAGCGAACAAACGCGGCGACGCGGTCGCACGCCGATTTACGTCGCTGCAGCAGAGCGGAGCAGGAGCCGACAGCTATAGTGCCTAGAAAAAAAAATATTTCTAGGCACTGTACTGCCGCTGCCGCGAGTGTTGACGCCGGCGTCACTTCCGGTGGAAGAGTTCACGATGATGATGATGATGATCGTGGTTCTGTTATGAAAGGACGCTAATTTCTGCAGCCCATGTAGGGAGCACGGCTAAGCGTCCGTGGGGGTGGGGGAAGGGGAGTGAAAGAGATAGAGAGGAGAGAAAGGCCGTAGTGGAGGGCTCCGGAAATTTAGACCACCTGGGGTTCTTTAACGTGCACTGACAACGCACAGTACACGGGCCTCTGGCATTTTCGCCTCCATCGAAAATGCGACCGCCGCGGCCGGGATCGAACCCGCGTTTCCGAGCACGGCTTTTGCGGACGCTTTTTTGCGGACGGCAGCTGGGCGCGCGCTCTCGCCAACCTAGCCAAGAAACGCTATCGCGTTAAAAAGTAACGCTGATTCCATGGTGGTGGAATCGGTCGGGCAGTAAGGCTGGTCCTTTCCGTAAGAGGCATGTTGAGGGCCACAACTTTGCTGTCCGCACGCCCTCCAGAAGTCTGTGCCCAAAACCAAAAAAGCACTTGCGTTAGCAGAAACAACACCGAAGAAACATGAGTGCAAGGTCTCCCAACTTAACCCTTTCGTTACCACAGGTGCGTGACGCCCCTAGAGCGTCGGTGGGGCGAGAGAGGAGAGCGCGGGGAACGGACATTTAGGGCATCGGTATTCCCGTTTTCCGGCCGCTGCGGCGGTCGGGGAACCGCCGGAGCTCTCACCGTCTGCAGGTTCGCGGAACCGCGCAATGACAGCAGAGGCGACGCTTGCACGGTGGCCCATATGCGTGTGTACATTGAGCATCAACTTCGCGCTCTCCCGCTGTTCGTTATGGCCGAGGGGATGCGTACGCGTACACCCATCTGGAAGCTGTCAGGTCGTGATGAACCGCGCACGCGTGTTGACCGCTCTTCTCGCACACCGGCCACTTGAAGGAGTTCGTCCGAAAATGCTTAATGCCCTTGTTTACGCCGGTCGCACGCAGACAACAGCGCACCACCAGAACCACGGGCAATAACGAGGCGGGCCAGGGAGTCGCGTCCGCGCCTGCACGGTGTCTCGGTACAGGCCGGCGACATCTTGTCCGAAGGTCGCCGGGTCATAAATCCCGCAGCGGGGGTCCTGTCACCACGTTGCCGAAACACGCTTGCTGCTCGAAGAGGGGTGCGCGCAACGGTTTGGCAAGTGCGAACTCGGAGTGGCAAGACGATTGCTGGCATCTGGAGTGTGTCAGATTGGGGGCAGGGGCGTGCGGAAATCCGTACACATGTGTCGCTGGTTAGGTGGTCCGACGCCCTCTCTTAATGTCGAGTTCTGTGTATGTTTACATTTTAATTTCCGTATTTCGGAAGGGAATTTATTCTGTATTACGCTATGGGGGCGGGTCTCGAACGGTGGTCGCACGGCGGATTGGACTGGTGAGTTTTCTACTGAAGACGTGGCCCTAACAGCGGTTGGGTAGAACGCCTGGCGAGGCGGGGTTGTCGAAGAGAAAAGTCGTCACGGGGCCGGGGACAAAAATGGGAGAGAATAGAGAGATGCGAAAAGACGCGGCCGACATTCCGTCATGTTTGAGTCGAAGACGTGAGTCTCGTTTGCGATCCCTCGTGTGAGCCGCGCGGTTCGGCTCTCCAACCGGGGAGAGATGATGTAGTCCTCGTGAAGAGGCCCATGTCAGCAGCGATGATCGAGAGAATCCGTTAGCTACGGCGTCTTCCCGATTGCACACCCCGAGCACCAATCCACAGGCCGGCGACGAGACCTACTAGCCGATGGAACCCATGCAGATAAGCCTCCTTTCGTTGCGCCAGCAAGCGCCTTTGAGACATTGCGCCGAGTGTGTTAACCGCTTTGTACTTTTCTTTTGGCGATAGGTTCATTGATTAGTATATTAGCCATGTTCATTGCTGGTTTGGGATGTCAGTTCTTTTTGCTCTTTGATAGCTTGTCCGTGTCATTATGTTAGCCACTAGTTGTTAATTGCATATTTAATCATGTTCGCATATTAAATTACTTGTTTTGTCAACTTTAAAGATCCTGTTGCCTCTTTTCTTCCCCGGCCCCAACGAATCCGTACGGATAATATTGCTGAAGGAAATTTTTTTGCGAGGCAGGCCATTTGCATCAAGTTATAGAAAGTGTGCGGACGGAAGCGTGATGACCGGCCGATGTGTCTCCCAAACGTGGGAGTCAAAATACTCCGAAAGTTCTAAGATTGTCAGGCTGGAAAGCAAAATTGATTTTTATTGTGATCCTAGTTAATTTGTAATTATTTGTTATCGGTATTTATACACTGTTATCAATATATTAGTCCCATAAAAGGCTCCACAATAAAGCAGTGAAAGTCTGTAGCTGTATCTATCACGTGTGAGCACAGTGCTTGTGTTCGCGTGTTGGAAAGCTGTGAAGCCACGGACTGCAAGACCTCATCTGTTTATCTCCGTTAATCCTACTTATACTAAGGGAGAAAACGCGGTGCCGGTGCCAGGAAGCGTCGACAATGTAGGTCCATTTATTTATTTCTAAATAATGAAGGCTGAACTAAGAAATACGGTTCTAACTCGTTTTGAAAGATTCTGTTATGAACCAAAAAGACAGAAAGAAAGAGAAACACGACAGGAAAGAAAACAGCAGGACGCCTTTCAGTGGCTTTTGTTATCCCGTGCCTCAACTCCGTGCGGCGTCTAGGCCGGCAGGCGCATGCAAGAGACACACAGTCCGTTTTTAACGCGATTTTCTTCTTTCTTTCCTTTTTTTTTTCAAGAGGCACTCCAGTAGACGGCGATCCTTGTTCTGGTCGGAGTACCAACGAAAGGAAAGACCAAACCATTCAAATGCGTGAGGTGGCTCTAGGACAAAAAAAAAGAAGAAAAAAGAGGAAAAGGGCAGCAGCGCGGGCCGCGAACGAAATTTACGGAGCGCCTCAGTCCACACGGCTATGCGTGTAGCAGCCTGGTAGCCCACACAAGCAGCTCGTTAAAAACAGCGCGAACCATTGCAAATTGACAACACATGTCGTCTGCTAGTAGAAGAGCGTTGTCGGAACGCCCGCACAAACTCCCTCCCGTTGACAACCCACCTTTCACGTACTCCACGCAGAATGCCGGGGGACAGAATGCTCGTTACACTGCAAACTAGCAACACATGTCGTCTGTGAGTAGAGAGCTGCGACGGAACGCGCGCGCGAGCGACCTCGCTTCTCCTTCAGCATTGAGCTTTCTGGAAGCTATAAATATTTGTCCCTGGTGACCTGACATAAGTATTGTTACGGCCGAGGACACAACAAATCTTGTTGCTGAACACCGAGCCGTAGTACGACGACCTTTGGAAGAAACAAAAAACCGCAGGAAAACGCGAATAACTCGGTTCTAAAGCTACCGCCAGCCCTGCGACCGCAGCTTCTATCACCCCAAGGACGGGCGTGCCGCCGCGATCGGCGCTCCCGTCGGCGGAGAGTTACAAGTGCACCATCCCCATAGCCTGCTGGTTAACCCTTTCGTTACCACAGGTGTGTGAAGCCCCTAGAGGCGTCGGTGGGGCGAGAGAGGAGAGCGCGGGGAACGGACATTTGGGGCATCGGTATTCCCGTTTTCCGGCCGCTGCGGCGGTCGGGGAACCGCCGGAGCTCTCGCCGTCTGCAGGTTCGCGGAAACCGCGCAATGACAGCTGAGGCGACGCTTGCACGATGGCCCCACATGCGTGTGTACATTGAGCATCAACTTCGCGCTCTCCCGGTGTTCGTTATGGCCGAGGGGATGCGTACGCGTACACCCATCTGGAAGCTGTCAGGTCGTGATGAACCGCGCACGCGTGTTGACGGCTCTTCTCGCACACGGCCACTTGAAGGAGTTCGCCCGGAAATGCTTAATGCCCTTGTTTACGCGGTCGCACGCAAACAACAGTGCACCACCAGAACCACGGGCAATAACGAGGCGGGCCAGGGAGTCGCGTCCGCGCCTGCGCGGTGTCTCGGTACAGGCCGGCGACATCTTGTCCGAAGGTCGCCGGGTCATAAATCCCGCAGCGGGGGTCCTGTCGCCACGTTGCCGAACACGCTTGCTGTCGAAGAGGGGTGCGCGCAACGGTTTGGCAAGTGCGAACTCGGAGTGGCAAGACGATTCCTGGCATCTGGAGTGTGTCAGATTGGGGGCAGGGGCGTGCGGAAATCCGTACACATGTGTCGCTGCTTAGGTGGTCCGACGCCCTCTCTTAATGTCGAGTTCTGTGTGTTTTATATTTTGATTTCCGTATTTCGGGAAGGGAACTTATTCTGTCACGGCCGGTCTGGACGCGCGCGCTCGCTCTCTCTTTTACGGCCTGAGCAGCTGCCACGACTACAATGGATCTGTTTCTATACAGGACGACGGCGCGTTCCGCGCGAGGGCGTCGCGAGCCAACCCCCAAAGCGCGTTGCTCTGCATGCGCTTCGTATGGTAAACCAGCTGTTCCGGCCACTTTACCATGCTAATTATTTTTTCCGCATGTAGAAAGTGGTGGAAGCAGTACAGGTGCGTGTGGGGACAGTCTGGCTTTCTAGGTACTCAAGCACTCGGCAAAAGAAGAGGCACACTTAGTGCTACTAGCAACAAGAATGGGTTGGCTGGTTGGTCAAACTTGACCATCTTATATTTGATGGAGGCGAAAATGCTTGGTGCTTGTGCGCTTGGATTTGGGTGCACCCTAAAGGTTACCAGGTGGTCGAAATTCCCGGACCCTTCCACCACGGCGTCCTTCATAAACATAACGCAGTTTTCGGATGATAGACGGCATGCTGATGCAGATGTCCCGAAGTGCGTCCTTCTGCTTAGTTTCTACAATGAGACGGATTTGCTCAGCCTTGTGGCGAACCGCTCAATGTGTGATTGTCAAAATGTTTCCCGGAACCATCATATGAGATTGTGACGTTCTTCGAGAAGGCAGTGAAATATCTTTACCGAAAGAAAATCCTCGAGACACTGCAATTTACTGTTCAGTCATATCTTGAAGATTCGCCGCTTCTGGACTGTCCGGAAGTTGTGGACAAGAGTCACGCTAGAGTGTCAGCGCACATCATCTCTGAAAAGCTTCTCCGGATTCTTCTTGTGAACTACACAAAAAAGTTAACAGATCAGAATGACAAGCCTTCTGGCTATATTCACAAGCCCACGCGGAAACATTTACGGCTGTGAACGATGTAACTACTTTAAACTAACTGTAAGCATCACGACAGTGTTTTACCAGCAGTGCTTTCTTTTCTTTTTCAGTTCGTCTTGTGCATTATATTATTTTAGTACCAAGGACAAGAGCGGTTTCTGTGAAAGTTCTTTATTTTTCTTCGCCTGCGGCGTACGTTATTGCATAAAAGGATTTTTCTCATCTCATTACTTGCACGCTGAAGACCGCGTCTGGACACGTGAGAGCTTGGGAATTTATATGCATCCAGGGACTCAGCGTGGTGTGGTGCGAGTTTTATTATTATTATTATTATTATTATTATTATTATTATTATTATATTATTATTATATTATTATTATTATTATTATGTTCCTTCTGCTGTGATTGCGACTCACGGCTACTTGTGGGGAGTGTGACATTCCCCTTTTCGAGGTATTTATTTTAATAATAAAGCAAGAATTGCGACAGCTTGAATAAAATGACCATATTTTATCATTTTCAAGTACATTAATGGTTGGCATATGTGCATTTGACGTAAACGTTTTGGAAACCAATTTCTTTCAAAAAAGAATGTTTTGTGTCATTTGTTCTGACGGTCGGTGACGAATCATGCGGCCGAGCCTTCTGAGCGCGACGCGCATCGCTAAGTGCTCTCACGAGCGGCAGAAGCGGGCGAATCAGTGGCTTGTGCCTCTCCCTCGGAAAAGCGGAAAGCACCAGAGTTGCCATATATATGCTTGCTACCGTATTCTCATCGCATTGGTACCATGCATAGCATATAGAGGAGCTTCAGAAAGTGACACGGCAAGTCTGAGGCCGAGCATTCCCAGCGCGCGCTAGCCTCCGCAACGGCCGGGAGCTGGTTTAGAGGGTTGGCTCGGAGCGCCCCCGCCAAGTTGCGGCGATAGGTAGCAACAGCCCCCCGTGCGCAGGCCGTAAAAGAGAGAGAGATCGCGCGCGTCCAGACCGGCCGCGATTCTGTATTACGCTATGGGGGCGGGTCTCGAACGGTGGTCGCACGGCGGATTGGACTGGTGAGTTTTCTACTGAAGACGTGGCCTAAACAGCGGTTGGGTAGACGCCCTGGCGAGGCGGGGTTGTCGAAGAGAAAAAGTCGTCACGGGGCCGGGGACAAAAATGGGAGAGAATCGAGAGATGCGTAAAGACGCGGCGACATTCCGTCATGTTTCAGTCGAAGACGTGAGTCTCGTTTTGCGATCCCTCGTGTGAGCCGCGCGGTTCGGCTCTCCAACCGGGGAGAAATGATGTATTCCTCGTGAAGAGCCCATGTCAGCAACGACGATCGGTGAGAATCCGTGAGCTACGGCGTCTTCCCGATCGACACCCCGAGCACCAATCCACAGGCCGGCGACGAGACCTACTAGCCGATGGAACCCATGCAGATAAGCCTCCTTTCGTTGCGCCAGCAAGCGCCTTTGAGACATTGCGCCCGAGTGTGTTAACCGCTTTGTACTTTTCTTTTGGCGATAGTTTATTGATTAGTACATTAGCCATGTTCATTGCTGGTTTGGGATGTCAGTTCTTTTTGCTCTTTGATAGCCCTGTCCGTGTCATTATGTTACCCACTAGTTGTTAATTGCATATTGAATCATGTTCGCATATTAAATTACTTGTTTTGTCAACTTTAAAGAGCCTGTTGCCTCTTTTCTTCCCGGCCCCAGCACGAATCCGTTTTGGGGTAAATGTGTTGAGATGTGTGGC
Organism: Hyalomma asiaticum; assembly: GCA_013339685.2. Classification (NCBI taxonomy): domain Eukaryota; kingdom Metazoa; phylum Arthropoda; class Arachnida; order Ixodida; family Ixodidae; genus Hyalomma; species Hyalomma asiaticum. The sequence continues at coordinate 10,665 of JABSTT010002811.1, forward strand.
CAAGGGGGTGAGCGAGTGTAGTGTGGTGTTTGAGCAATGTTTCGTAAGGTGTAGAACCACCTCCCCCTTTGTCCGTAATAGGGACATCTCAGGTGCTCAAGTAGATGAAGAGCGCGCGAGATCAAAGGCTGGAGCAGGCGAAGCGCACGTCAGCCGAGCGGCGAGGCGCAATGCCTTGGTCTTCCTAAACCGCACGCGCACTCGAAGAAAAAATAAAGAGGAAAAAAACAGAAAAGGCAGGTCCGCTTGTTCCTCCCGTTTCTAAAGCTCCCGTTTCACCAACGTGCATGTAATGAACGGTGCAAGAAATAGGTTATTTTATTGATTTATGGCGTTTTACGTCTCAAAACCACGATCTTATTATGAGAGACGCCGTAGCGGAGATCTCCGGAAATTTCGACCACCTGGGGTTGTTTAACGCGCACTGACATCGTACAGCAAACAGGCCTTATTATTTTGGCTCGATTGTAGTGCAGCCGCCGCGGCCGGCATTGGCGAAATAAGCGGCTTAACTACGTAATGAATAGAGCCTCCAAGGACGACAACGGTACATTGGTGCCCCTGCGCAAAAATCGGGAAGGCTGAACAGCACCTGCTGGCCTAAAGTACCACGGAAATTATTCACATCGCTTGCCTTTCTCACGATGACCATCAAAAAATGCATAGCGGTAGAAGACGAGAGCGGAGACGGTGCTCTTTCATACCGGCTTTTAGTCCAGCTTACAAGGAGTGCACTTTACTTTTTAGAGGTCTATCTATTCAAGAACAGAAATAAGGACACCCCATACCAAGGATGCACGCTGAGATGTGCGGAATTCAAACGTATTTATGCCTCAGTGCCCGCGCGTTGGCTTTCCCTGGTGACATTCCGTGCTTTGACGCAATAGCATCAAGGAGCTTGTGTCGCACAAAATCTACTGTCGGTGTCGGCGCAGGTTTCCGGCGGATATAATCACCTCGAGATACGGCTACGGCCGTAGCAACCTAGAACACACCACACAAGCCTTCCGCATGGCTCATGTGCTTCGGTGAACAATATTCAATTTCTCAAAGTGAATCCTTCAAGAAATCGCAAATTACAGTTTCACTAACACCTACGCGCATGATAGCTCGGAATGTAATTCTGTTACGAGTAAACTGTCACTTCTGTTGCGAGGAAACTTAATTATGTTACGACGAACTCAACTATTCCAGCACTTTATAAAGGAGGCGCCAACGCGGCGCCTGTGCGCGTGACATTTTCAGTGGTGTACAAAGCTTTCACTGTTCGCGGATACCCATAGAAGGAGATTTGACGTCATCGGTAGGGCACAATGAGCCGCAGCGCACGCTCGTCCTTCACTTTCGTGTGACGGATTGGGTACCGTGTTCTGGTGCCGGGCGCACTGTGGAGCCTGCCTCATCGCGATTATTCATGGGGCATGTGCTCGTAGGCCAGGAAAGACGGGCGCAGAGCACCGTAGCAAAAGTTATCCCAGATGGGAGCTTTTACCAGTTTACCAGCCTTAAATACTCCCATGCACTCACCATTTACTCCGTCATAACGGAGTGAATGCGGCACATGTCTTCACCGCCGCTCGGTGATGGAGTACAAAGACGCAATGACTTTATTGCGTGTCGTGGGGAGTACCCCACGGCATTTCGGTGCACGTGGGTAGAAACTTACCCTGCGGGGTTTTAACAACCATTTTTGGTAACTACGCGCTTGTGTGTGTATGTGTGTGTGTGCGCGCACCTCTTTAGTGTTTCCGTGTCAAGCTCCAGTGCATACGTTGGTTCGACGAATCATCGATGCATGTGTGTGTGCGCGCGCGCCTGTTTCATGAGTGCGATGAGGTCTCAGCTGATTTTCGAAACAAAGAATAATCACAAGCTTTCCGCCATGGGTAAACAACTAAAAAAGTTTCACGTGTTCGGGCTATGCCTAGAGGAGGCTCTAGCTACGCGTTTTAAACCACCACAAATAAAACATGCGTTTGTCGGCCGAGGACATCCCTGGACATGAGTATATCATATTTATACCCTTCTGCAAGGAATAATCAGTGCGGACTGGTTGCAACGGCCGATCAGTGTTTTGTGCAAACGTGTCAAGGCTCTTTGCATTGCTGAACCGCACTGGACCCTGCTCCTCCAGCCAGAAGCCGTATGCCGCACATCGAACAGACGACCACACGAATGTGCAAATCCGGAATATCTTTTCACGACGGTGATGGGCACCGCTGCCGGCGAGTGTCGTCGCGGTTTTAGGCTTCGGAGATTATCAAAATTTTATGCTGACCAACCAGGATTATCCCAAAACAAACCTCGCAGCCATGGACCGAAGAAGAGAGAACCGAAAGGATACCAAATTTGCCCATGTAGACCCCTTAATAATAAAATCATTTAGGAATTGTCCCGGACCACGTCTAGGCTTAGTTGGCTACAGCAAACGCTCCTAGATGGATCTAAACATATATTCTCATAACTACCCGCAAGAGCTCCACCATGTATCTAAACATATACTCCCACAGCTACTCGCAAGACCTCCGCGATGGATGTAAACATATACTCCCATCAGCCTATCCGAAGCTCTGTTCAGGTTTTTTACTCCGCTTGAGCGGAGTATATTAAGCTCTCATTGGGAAACGCGCTAGAAGAGAACTCATTTACTCCCATCTCGGCTCATTTTCGCTTAGTGTGTGTGAACTAATGAAAGGATGTTGTGCCTTGACACGCAGTTACGTGACACGAGAGCATGACAAGCGAATGGGAAGGCGATGAGAACTAGGCTAGATAACGTTATCGCGTTCCACTTTTAAAGGCAAAGGTTAGTTTCCCGCAAAATTTACAAGAAGTCACAGTGATAGCCAGGGCAGAACAGCGTGATAGTCACACACGATAGTCAGAACACAGAGATGAGGCGCTGTGTCCTGTTTTCTTTCATGCTACTCCATTGCGCTGTTCTGCCATATGTAGTTCAATAACCAACCTACGTAAGAGCTCAGTAACGATTGTTGGCACCGCTAGTTGGCGATGAATAGCTTCGTAAGTATAAATAAGAACATAGGTCGCAGTGCAGGGGAACACTCACTCACCCAAATTTTTCCAGCATCCGCACTCACTCGCACTCGCACTCACCTCCACTCACACTAACTTGCACTCACCGCACTCCGCACTCACCTCCACTCACACTCACTGGCGCTCACTCGCACTCACCTTCCCACTAACACTCACAAGCACTCACTCGCACTAGCACTCACCTCCACTCACACTCACTGGCACTCACTCGCACTCGCACTCACTTCCACTCACACTCACTTGCACTCACTCGCACTCACTTCCACTCACACTCACAAACACTCACCTCGCACTCGCACTCACCTCCACTCACATCACTTGCACTCACTCGCACTCACTTCCACTCACACTCATTGGCACTCACTCGCACTCGCACTCACCTTCACTCACACTCACTTGCACTCACTCGCACTCACTTCCACTCACACTCATTGACACTCACTCACCTCCACTCACACTCACTTGCACTCACTCGCACTCGCACTCACCTCCACTCACACTCACTGGCGCTCACTCGCACTCGCACTCACTTCCACTCACACTCACTGGCACTCACTCGCACTCACACTCACCTCCACTCACACTCACTTGCACTCACTCGCACTCGCACTCACTTCCACGCACACTCATTGGCACTCACTCGCACTCGCACTCACGTCTATGAAATGAGTGCGAGTGAGTGCGAGTGAGTGCACTCATGAGTGAGTGCGCCGACCTATGCATAAGAAACACGTAACGCGAGAACCAGGAAGAAACAGCACCTTTACCGCGTCTTCCTGGTTATCGTGTTACGGACCTGTGCTGTTGTAGATATACGAAGCCACGCAAGAGCCATTTCCAGTTAATTGTAGTCTCTCTCTCTTTTTTAGCTGCGTACGCTGGCTTCATGTTCGAGCTTTCCAGATTCCCAACTTTATGTTCCTCCTAGATTCTTACAATACTACAGGAGTCTAAGCGAGTTTTAATGGGCCCTCTGCCGTCAATGGAGCAGAAACGAACTGGGAAGGAGAATTATGTCACGGAGCTGCGTTGACAGGCGAACACTCCGCGAAGCCTCATTGTCCGCCAAACGCATGACCACGGAGTCGCAGTGCGTCAGATGAGTGTGTTTGTGCGCCAGCGTTCTATGATAGTAGCTTTGTCTGCACCAAACGTGCCCTGTGACATGGATATCTTTTAACACTATCAGATTCAGCCGTGTTCTGCGATATTTCTCGTAATTTCTTTATTCCTCGTGGCAACGACGTTGCATGCGCCCGCAAGGATTGTGTTGGCTGGCATTGCTTGGCCTAAAGTGCGGGTACGGTTGCAGTAACGACCTTCCTTAAAACGAAACTTTCACAGAAGCAGACCTCATTCATGAAACCTAAAGGCACCGGCGCAAACAGACGACACAGAAGGAGAGACAAGGACACACGAGCGCGGGGAGCAGAAACGCGCTCGTGTGTCCTTGGTCTCTCCTTCTGTGTCGTCTGGTTGCGCCGGTGCCTTTAGGTTTCAAGAATGTACCAACTCGCCCAACAAGAGGTTTGGATGAAGACCTCATTCAGCTGTGTTATAGTTAACAAAAAACCTGCGGTCCTACTGAAGCCGCGAAAATTAAAAACAAAAAACGAAATACAACTTGCTGCAAACCTATAGCGTTAACGTTGTCGTGCGCTGCTCCAACGATAGCGGCTGCTCGGATTTTTTACACTTTTCCATGATAATCAACACCTACCTTTGTTTAACAAGAACGAAATATTGTTCTTAACGTGGTACATTTGTACAGATGAGACCATTGTGAATTATGGAGTGCTTTGAGAGAGACGCCTCTTCGAGACCTCCGGGCTCTTTTAGAGCGGTGTGAATCCCAACATTACATATCCGACCATTTCCATAAGTACAACATTTCTTCCTCCAGAGCTCCTTCTAGGAGGAAGGGAAGGAAACAGAAAGGCAGGGAGGTTAACCAGAAATGCGGCATGTTGGGTGCCTTACTAAGGGGGATATGAAAGCGAATGGAAAGATGAAAGAGAAAAGAGGGAAGCAAAAAAATTTGGTTGATCCCTCTGATATAGGAATCGGTATAACACGAAATTGAAACCTGTCTTCCGACATTGTAGAATGCATAAGCATCAATCTGGCGAATCGAGGGGCGGGAGATGGCTTGGGTACTCTTGCTTACAGACATCAGCGGCACCTCGACACGGCACAGGGATCCTCGACAGTTGTACACGAGGGAACGTTCTCGAACGACTCGCATTGCGCCGGAAACACTGAACTGCACGCGCCAGAGCTCTGCACAAACCTGCCATAAACAAGGAGCGTCAGCAAACGTTGCCACCTTGAAAGCGAAACTGAATGGTTTTGAGCGGATCGTTTTGTGAAAACACAGCCAACTACAACGAAAGGCCAATCATTTGCTTGTCGACGGTCGTCCTTGCGTTCCTGGAGCAGCACGTGTGGTAACTCAAGACACCTCGCCACGCAAGACAAATTTTGTAGGGGCCGCGTTCTTACTTCGCCCGTCGAAAGCACCGTCACAACGCCCCTAACTTCCGCGGTGGTAGAGTCGCGAAGACTACCGAAGCGCTGACTACCGGCGCGAATTAGCATGACAATCTGCTTCGCTCTATCTATCGTTCCTAGATGGCGGTACCAGCGCCGCGAACCAAGAGTCCGCAATAAAGAAGGCGATGTTAATCTAAGGGTAATTTTGCTTGTTAAACACTATACTTCACTGTACTAAGCACCTTTACTTTAACCTGACGACAGTAAAACTTGTAAACCGCTGTAGTGGACATATCAGGCCCCACCTGTTCCATATGTGAGCCATGTTGCGGTTATGTGTCGGTAGAGCTTCCAGCTGCTTTCGTCAAATACCGGTTGAAAGGTGGTTTGAGTCCGACTGGGCGGAACCTTTCATTGCGAACGTAGTTCATTTTTTCAGACTCCCCTTCCGTTACGGAAGCACGTACTGATTTCTTGATCGACCCCGGCATAAAACACTTTCGTGTTAAAAAGCAATTGTCAGGCAATGTGCTGACGCGTCTGGCATTGCGCTACGCACAGTGCAAAGACTTTCGTCTTTCATTGGCGTGCGGGCCGATGAGCGACCGGGATGGTTCTCTCGTAGCACCTTCTGGGAAGCTGTAAGAAACTGTTCGTGTCCTCTGTAAGGACGACATGCGTATCAAGGACATTGTGGAGGTCAGCTGAGAAGGCGCGCAAGAAGATACTCACGTCGGAAAGCTTGTCGAAGCGCGCGAAGAGCTCGTTCAGCGTCCGCACCAATTGCGCCGCCGGGCAGGTGGACGAGAACGCGGTGAATCCCACGATGTCGGCGAACAGGATGCTCACGTTCTCGTGGCGGCTCATGTAGATCTTCTTGAAGGGTCCCTGCACTACGGCGTCCAGGTCCTGCTTCAGCTCGGCCGCCACGTGTTTTGGCAGCACGGACAGCAGTAGCCGCTCTTGCTCCTGCGCGTCAGAATCGCATGCTTGAGAACAACTTTGTGTCCCAGGTGACAGCGGCCCTCAATTACAAGGGTGACTGCATTGGGATACGCATACCAGTCAGTTTCTTTCTGACCATCGTGCACTGCCATGGTGCCGCTTCAATTTTCACAACTCATTTGAACCCCTTGGTAAGACAGACTGCTATAAGGCACAGTTGTGTATAAGGGGCATCATTTACGGCATGTTTGGCGGCCCTATCACTCATATTAGTTAAATGTTTTATTGCGATAGCAATTATATTACAGTCTCGGCTGGTTTTTGCTGGTCCCCGTCCCCGCCGTCATGAACCATATGGTGTGTAAGTATATATATATAATATATATATCTATATATATATAAAAGTCCCAAAGAAGAATAATTCAGATAAATGCTTCCGAAGCGCGGAATCGAACTAGGAACCTCCCGCTCCGCAGCGCGTGGCGCTAACCACTACGCCACAACGAGCAGATCCTTCGGGGGGACTTTACCGCTGGCAGGACTCCATGAGACGGCAGGCGCTATAAGCGTTCCTTCATTACCAGCGAGATGGCGCAAGGAGCGCAAGGGAGCGTTCGAAAGTCACTCGAGGTCAAGGGACGCCGCTAAGCGAACAAACAGAAGATGAGCGCGAACTATCAAGTCTCACAGCTCGACACTTGAAGCACGCTAGTTTCCTTCGCTGCTTCGGCCCCCTTTGCAACAGGAGCGCTGTTCAAACTGAGAGTATCCATTGTGACAGCTTATTCGCGCTCGTTCGGTGCATATCTGTGCGTTCGTTTCGTGCGTGCTTCACTTGATAGTTCGCGCTCATCTTCTGTTTGTTCATTTAGCGGCCTCCCCTAGGTTTGTATGTGTAACTTTGTGACACACAACATATAAAGCCCTTCGTACCAGCACGCGCTGCCCACGGGAGGCGCTCACTTAGCAAGTGCATGTTTGCTACAATTAATATTGCTCCTGAAGCTGCGAGCCTCACTTCGTATAGCATTACAGTTTCTTGCTATCGCATTCATTGCTCCACCCTTGCGGCGAAACAGTGACTTCTTTTTTGTAACAGACACTCTCCTGGGGACAGTCTCGCTTGCAACAGGTATTTTAAGTCTAAACGCTGCACTGTTGGCTTCTAACTGCAGGTAATTTTTGTTGTGTAAAAAACCGGAAATCGCAAAGAAGTATTGCAAGAAAGTTGTGCTGAAGAAATCATGAATTAGGTTCTGAGTGGCACATACCAAAAAGCGCATCCCCTAATAGTAAGGTAAGGGGTGTATAATGAACCCTTTGCAATAGACCGTAGCCTTGTTTATTGTTCAGTTTAGCTTTAATGTGCCCGTTCTGAATAAGGGTTGATCAGAAGATGAAAGCATGGCAGCCTGCTTATAAGAGGCCTGTCATTTAAGGGAATGAAACTGCCCTCTACTGCGTGTCTCGTATAAAGAGGTTCAAATGTATTGTCTAATTGCTGTACACTGTAGAGGAAACATGGGTCGAACAAGTAACAATCAGAAAATCCATACACAATGAACACAATGTCTAGTGTTAGAAGCTTAATAATACACCACGTAACATGCGGTAACGTTGCAATACAATACGAGAGAAAGTAAGCAAACAAAGTGTCAGAGATCTCGTCTTTTCTACTTCCCTTCTGTTGCCTTGCTTCGGATTAAACACTTTTGAGGAAGACAGATAAGAAAACCGCAAATAACGCGAGAGTTGTGTTACCAAATAAGGAGGAAAATAGGAAGGTTAAGCAGTTGGTAAGGGGTGCGACGGCCGATTCATGCATGATCTGAACACACCGTACAGCCCCCACAAGAAATATAGCCCCTGCAAAAAAAAAAAAAAAAAAAAAAAAGTAGAAGACATGCCGTACGGCCTGGTTAGATGCCTACCTTTCCGAATCACTGCGAAAGCCACTACAGCGATGACCCGCGCACCGAATTTGCCTGTTTTATGAAGGGACTGATATGCTCCCAATCGCTGGATTTTTCCTTTATAAGGACTACGCTTAGCCGCACAAGTCACGCGCAGCGGCGAGAATAAACGGAGCAACGGGGCTGGTCATACCAAACTTAACTTTTTAGGAACCGAAAAAAAAAAAAGAGCGCCACAATGCCACGTTCCCTCCATATCTAATCAATAAACATCCACAGTGCGTACTGCGACGCAGCATCGGCTGTGAGGACCGACGATTCCGTCTCGGTGGACGACGACCTGCGCTTTGCTCCGACCTGACTAATAACGACACTGTGGAAGCAAACGAAGATAAAGTGCGATTCCGCAAATGATCAGCCGAGCAGTGATGAAGGGCTCGCAGAGAAGCCAGAGAGTAATGATTGATTGATTTGTGGGGTTTAACGTCCCAAAACCAGTTCTGATTATGAGAGACGCCGTAGTGGAGGTCTCCGGAAATTTCGACCACCCGGGGTTCTTTAACGTGCACTGCCATCGCACAGCACACGGGCCTCAACATTTCGCCTCCATCGGAGAGTAATGAGTACCGATGAAGCTGTAGCGGGGCTTGAAGCAGATATGGCTCTTTAACTACTTGACCTCACGCCGCTGCCCGCCGTGGACCCCGGCGATATTAGGTAAGCGGTGGTTGCACGTCCACAAACTGTTGTACACAGACGTGTAGAAGAAAATTGCATAGTTTTTCGCCTAGACCCAATTGACAGACACATAGACAGACAGTTTTATTTAAAAGTCCCGCGATGGTAACTCGGGGTGGGCTTAGCTCCGGCCTAGGCATCGGCCGCGAACCCTTGGGCTTAGGCGGCTTCTTTGGCTAGCGGAGCTGTTCTAATGCGGACCTTCGCAAAGCCGCCTCCCAGTACTCCCAGCGATTCGGGACTCCTTCCTCGTTGGTTCTGCTTATTCCGTCGTTGAGACTTGAGCACTCCCGTAACATGAGCCCTAAGGTTGCCCGGGCATCGCACGACTTGCATTTATCTGTCGAATACAGGTTAGTGCACCAAAGGTATGTGTTTGTTTGCAGCTGTCTCCATGCAACTGCCTGCTTCTTAGTTAATTTTGGTTTGTAGTGGTGGATATTTTGAGCCTACCTAGCTTGTAGTGCTGCGTAACCTCGATGCAGCTTGTCCCACTCCCACAGTTCACCACGTGTGGTTTCGATATTGAGAATAAAAAAGATGGCCACAGTATGCTTATTCGCTCTACAGGTGATGCTCAAAATGTAGAGTGCCATGTAATGACATTCCGGTAAGCGTCATCCGCCATGTTCTTCAGGGCGCCCGAAAACCGAAACTTGTATCTCAGCGCGGTTCGGCACAGCTACCTCCTGGTTTCTTGACGTCGTATCACGACGTGTTCTCGCTGCTACCTGCCATTGTGCACGCAGCGTGTATCCGTGACACGCTGGGAACAACGCAACGCTGTTTTAGGGGCGAAGCTCCTTAAGGTTTGGGTCTGTCCGTCCGTTGTTCCTAGTAGCGCGTTACCTTCAAAGAAATGAATGACGATACGTGTGGGAGGCGCGCCCTCGGCGCGTGCCTCCCGTCGCGCGAGGTCTCTCACTCTTCCATCTGCTGTCTTGTGAGAGAGAGACAGAGAGAGCGAAAAGCGCGCGTTGACTATGGAAACGCTCTTTCTTCGATGAACGCGCTACGAGCTCGCAAAGAAGGAGAACGCGCCCTCACCCGCGAGAGAAGCTTGACGCAGGCAGCGTCTTCTAGCGAGTTTCTCGATTGAAAAAAATTTGCAGATCCCACGTGCAGGGGGAATCAAGGAAATGCGAAGCACTCATAAGGAACGTAAAATGGATTTGCATTGTTGTCTCGCTATACCGAGTTTGGTACATATGAAGTTAACGAAACGGCCGCAAGAGCACGAAGACTGTGGCATGTAAACCGTGCCGCTCATACACGCATGTCACGATTCTCACGTTATGAACTGTCATTTACGTTCGTCATGCAGTCGTGCTGTGTCATAGCAATTTTCGTATACATCCCTTTAAGGAAACGAGTGACATGTAGATCATGCCGCCAATGACATGCATGTCACGATTTTCATGTTATGAGCTGTCATTTATGATCGTCATGCAGTCATGTTGTGCCAAACCAATTTTCGTATAGGCTCCGTGCAGTCGAGTTTTCCATGTGCGACATCAGCGCCGGAATGCACTGCCTGGCGGAGAGAAGCAGCAAAATTGGGCACAATGTGACAGGAAAATAGGCGAACGCGATGCGCGTCTCCAACTCAATAGCACCAGCGACCGCCCGTCCCACCTTCTTTCGTTTTATTTCCGTTGAGACGCGCGCTCCAAACCTGCGGCAAACTGTTCCAAAGGGCGACGCCGCGAGCGTTCGTGCCGTTCGCAGCACGCCCGGAAAGCAGCGAAGAAACGCGCACGTCGCTGTCGCCTCGGTTTCCACCGTGCGCGCGCGTCTCATACGTGCGACCCAAGCGGTCAATGTCAGCGATACTGAGCCGTCCGACTATAGCTACGTAGCGCCCTCTGGACAGTAGACGGAGCCCATACATCCCGTTAACGAAACGGCAGTATAGCGCCAGGACCATGGCATGTAAATCGTGCCGGTCATGACACGCGTGTCATGAGCGTAATGTTATGACCTATCGTTTACTTTCGTCATATTGCTGTGTTGTGCCATAGTAATTTTGGTATACATCCCATTAACGAAACGCCTGGCATGTAAATCATGCCGCCCATGATATGCATGGTATGCTTTTCATGTTGTGACCTGTCAGTCATGTTCGCCATGCAGTCATGTTGTGGCATACCAATTTTCGTATACATCCCATTAATGAAACGGCCAGGAGAGCACCAAGACCGTCGCATGTAAATCATGTCACTCATGACATGCATGTCATGATTTTCGTGTTATGACCTGTCATTTATGTTTGTGATGCAGTCATGTTGTGGCATGCCAATTTGCGTATACGTCCCATTAACGAGACGACCAGGAGAGCACCAAGACCGTGGCATGTAAATCATGCCGCTCATGACATGCATATCATGATTTTCATGTTATGACCTGCCATTTATGTTCGTCAGGCAGTCATGTTGTGCCATCCTATTTTTCGCATACATCCCATCAGCGAAACGGCCAGGAGAGCACCAAGACCGTGGGATGTAAATCATGCCGCCCTCTGACATGCATATCATGATTTTCATTTATGACCTGTCATTTATGTTCGTCAGGCAGTCATGTTGTGCCATACCATATTTTCGCATACATCCCATCAGCGAAACGGCCAGGAGAGCACCAAGACCGTGGGATGTAAATCATGCCGCTCATGACATGCATATCATGATTTTCATGTTATGACCTGCCATTTATGTTCGTCAGGCAGTCATGTTGTGCCATACCTATTTTCGCATACATCCCATCAGCGAAACGGCCAGGAGAGCACCAAGACCGTGGGATGTAAATCATGCCGCTCATGACATGCATATCATGATTTTCATCTTATGACCTGCCATTTATGTTCGTCAGGCAGTCATGTTGTGCCATACCTATTTTCGCATACATCCCATCAGCGAAACGGCCAGGAGAGCACCAAGACCGTGGGATGTAAATCATGCCGCTCATGACATGCATATCATGATTTTCATGTTATGACCTGCCATTTATGTTCGTCAGGCAGTCATGTTGTGCCATACCTATTTTCGCATACATCCATCAGCGAAACGGCCAGGAGAGCACCAAGACCGTGGAATGTAAATCATGCCGCTCATGACATGCATATCATGATTTTCATGTTATGACCTGCCATTTATGTTCGTCAGGCAGTCATGTTGTGCCATACCAATTTTCGCATACATCCCATCAGCGAAACGGCCAGGAGAGCACCAAGACCGTGGGATGTAAATCATGCCGCTCATGACATGCATATCATGATTTTCATGTTATGACCTGCCATTTATGTTCGTCAGGCAGTCATGTTGTGCCATACCTATTTTCGCATACATCCCATCAGCGAAACGGCCAGGAGAGCACCAAGACCGTGGGATGTAAATCATGCCGCTCATGACATGCATATCATGATTTTCATGTTATGACCTGCCATTTATGTTCGTCAGGCAGTCATGTTGTGCCATACCTATTTTCGCATACATCCCATCAGCGAAACGGCCAGGAGAGCACCAAGACCGTGGGATGTAAATCATGCCGCTCATGACATGCATATCATGATTTTCATGTTATGACCTGCCATTTATGTTCGTCAGGCAGTCATGTTGTGCCATACCTATTTTCGCATACATCCCATCAGCGAACGGCCAGGAGAGCACCAAGACCGTGGGATGTAAATCATGCCGCTCATGACATGCATATCATGATTTTCATCTTATGACCTGCCATTTATGTTCGTCAGGCAGTCATGTTGTGCCATACCTATTTTCGCATACATCCCATCAGCGAAACGGCCAGGAGAGCACCAAGACCGTGGGATGTAAATCATGCCGCTCATGACATGCATATCATGATTTTCATGTTATGACCTGCCATTTATGTTCGTCAGGCAGTCATGTTGTGCCATACCTATTTTCGCATACATCCCATCAGCGAAACGGCCAGGAGAGCACCAAGACCGTGGGATGTAAATCATGCCGCTCATGACATGCATATCATGATTTTCATGTTATGACCTGCCATTTATGTTCGTCAGGCAGTCATGTTGTGCCATACCTATTTTCGCATACATCCCATCAGCGAAACGGCCAGGAGAGCACCAAGACCGTGGGATGTAAATCATGCCGCTCATGACATGCATATCATGATTTTCATCTTATGACCTGTCATTTATGTTCGTCTTGTAGTCATGATGTGGCATACCAATTTTCGTAAACATCCGATCAGCGGAACGGCCAGGAGAGCGCAAATCGTAGGCGGCTAGATAGATAGATAGATAGATACGCTCAAACTCGCCGAAGATCGCTAAGAAATGCTTCGCATTTAAAATACCAACTGCTCGCGCTGGAGAACCGTTCACCGGCTACTCATATATATATATATATATATATATATATATAATATATATATATATATATATATATATATATATATATATATATATATATATATGTAGGGAGAGTTGCAAACGAGCTATGATGCACGTGTGAGCTAGCCCAGGAATACAACCGCGCCCAGCCCAACTCGCCGACGATAATTCGGTGAGCAGCTAAACAAACCGTTTTTCTTATAACAGATAGTAAAATGTGTTAGCTACTAGCACGACTACATATTCTCATATTCTCATAGTATTCCTCACAGACAGGAAACCCATGCATGCGACGCTGGACATAACCAACCGACGGTCTCCGATAATAGCAACTCGTAAGAAACGGACGGAGAAAATAGATAGATAGATAGCTCGATAGGTAGATTCATGGCGAAATTAACATTGCAAGCGCAATAAGGAATATAAATTACTCCTTGATTACTCCTTGACTTCAGACAAGCCGTACACTACTAACCTTTACACAAATCTTTTATCTGGCCGAAGAAATTCGGACGAATTTAACACTCTGAATCCACTTCCTATAAGGAATGTGCGCGATAATATGCCTTCACCGCCACAATAGATAGTTTGCGTGTCTTTCCTGGGGTGTATGTTTGCGTGGACGTGCCGCTGTATATAGATATGTGTGTGTGTATCTGTGTGACTGCTACCTCCCTGATGCCTATATATTTCCATTTTGTCTTCGCACGTCCATTCCGGCATAGGAAATTATAGATTTCATTACTCATTACACATCATGCAACCGCGACTTACAACCAGCGATTTTTGTTTTTCTGTTTACGTACGTCGCAAAAAAAAAAATACTTATGTTTTACCCACGTGGAAGGTCGCAATAATTTCTTTTACCCCAACTCCTACAACGTTCGCGCTACGCACGGAATGCGGTGCGCGAAAACAGACCTGATTAGCTACAACGGCACAGTTAAAACCGCTCGCTAAAACACGACTTTCCACGCGCGCCCAGGTGCCTGTCAGAGCAATTTTAATAACCATGACGTCCTGGATGTCGCGATCAGCAAAACTAGATAATCGCGGACATTTTGAGACCAAATACTGTACAAAATAGTAACACGCATAGAAGTTATCGTGCATGAAATGCTTTGTAAGTGTGTACGTTTAACGATGCGGAACCGCGGCTACTGCGACCGCCGAGGGTCACAGGTTCGACCCCCCCCCCCCCTTTTTTTTTCCAAGGATGGTTGTCATAAGCTCGAGATTACGTCGGTCGGGGGGTCCTGGCGACGGTTGGACACCTGAAAGGCTTTCAGTCGTTCAAGTGCCGTTTACAACTCACTCCTACACCAGAACAGGAATTGGCCTCCCTGGTGAAGTACTTGGCCACCACCTCCCACACGATGTCTACAATTAAACCCTCGCCCTCAGTGTCCAGCAGCTGCAGAACATCTGTCCACGGCGGCGGTCAGCTCTGTGAAGCAGCAGAGGGCGGTAACAACCACTGGACCCGGACAGGCCGCCACTGGAATCTAAACATTGGAACGTTCAATGCAAGATCCCTCTCAAGCGAAGCTAGATTAGCGGAATTACTCGAGGAACTAGAGGGAGTTAATTGGGACGTCATTGGCCTTAGCGAAGTTAGGAGAGCAGGCGAAGCTTACATAGTCTTAAACAATGGACACGTCCTCTGCTATAGAGGATTACCCGAAAAGAGAGAATATGGCGTTGGGTTCCTAATCCACAAAAATATAGCGGGCAACGTAGATGAATTCTACAGCATTAACGAAAGGGTTGCATGCGTCGTAATAAAACTAAATAAGCGGTATAAACTTAAGATAATCCAGGGATATGCGCCAACAACGAGCTACGACGACGAACAAGTAGAGCAGTTCTACGAGGATATCGAATTAGCAATAAAGAAAGTACAGACACAATACACAGTAGTCATGGGGGATTTCAACGCAAAAGTAGGGACAAAACAAAGTGGAGAGCAGGCGATTGGCAACTACGGCGTCGGCCATAGGAATAACCGTGGGGAAATGCTAGTACAATTTGCCGAAAGAAACCGACTCCGAATAATGAACACGTTTTTCAAGAAACACAAGAATAGGAAGTGGACGTGGAAAAGCCCTAACGGGGAAACAAAGAATGAAATCGACTTTATAATGTGCGAACAACCAGGTATAATTCAAGACACAGAAGTAGTGGGGAAGATAAAATGCAGCGATCACAGACTAGTAAGGGCAAAGATTGTACTTAACCTAAAGAAAACAAGAACTAAATTATTTACTAGAAAAAAATGTAATGTAGAGGTAATCAGAGCGAAAGACGACGAATTTAAAGTCGCCCTAAGCAACAAGTTCGAGGCCTTAGACGAAAACGGTGACGATTTAGAACAAATAAACAAAACCATAACGAAAACAATCCTTGCAACCGCGATAGAAGTCGGGGGTAAACAACAAAGCAAGCAAAAAGTAAGCTGTCCCAATCTACCAAGGACTTAATAAAAAAAAACGCCAACAAATGAAAGTAACTTCATCAAAAGTTAAGATAGAATTCGCAGAACTATCGAAATTGATCAGTAAAGCCAGGCAAAGAGACTTAAGAAACTTTAACATGAGAGAAATAGAGAAAGCAGTAGAGAAAGGCACCAGCATTAAATCGGTCAAAAAGAAACTGCACTTAGGACAAAACAAAATGCATGCGCTAAAAGATAAACAAGGTAACGTTATCAACAGTTTCACCGAAATAGTAAAGGTAGCAGAAGATTTCTACTCGGAACTGTACAGCTCTCAGACAGACCATACAACCTTAATAGAAATAGAACCAGAGGAGAACACCGAAATTCCATGCATAACCGCTGACGAAGTCAAAAAAGCTGCCAAAGGCATGTCCCGCGGTAAAGCAGCTGGTGACGATGGTATAACAGCCGACTTGATCAAAGACGGACGGAGAAAATATTGTACTTGAAAAACTTGCATCGCTCTTCACGAAATGTATCAATTGGCATGTAGCGTACCGCGCAGCTGGAAAAATGCTAATATAATCCTTATCCACAAGAAAGGTGACATAAAGGACTTAAATAATTACAGACCAATCAGCCTACTCCCAGTAATATACAAGCTATTTCCAAAGGTCATTTCTACGAGGATAAGAGAAACACTCGACTTTAACCAACCGAGAGAACAAGCTGGTTTTAGGAAAGGTTACTCGACAATGGACCACAGCCACGCTATCAACCTAGTAATTGAGAAGTACGCAGAATATAACAAACCTCTTTACATGGCGTTTATCGACTACGAGAAAGCATTTGACTCCATAGAAATACAAGCAGTTCTAGAAGCTCTACATCGACAAGGGGTACCTGGCGTATACGTGAAAACCATAAACAACATCTACAAAGATTGCACAGCCACACTACTCCTACATGAGAGAAGCAGAGAAATCCCGATCAGGAGAGGTGTGAGACAGGGAGATACAATATCCCCGATGCTATTCACTGCATGTTTAGAGGAAGTCTTTAAACGTCTAGACTGGGAAGGAAAGGGCATTCGAATAGACGGAGAATATCTAAACAATTTAAGATTTGCAGACGACATTGTGTTCTTTAGCAATGATGGTGACGAATTACAAAACATGATTGATGACCTAAACAGGGAAAGCATTAAAATTGGATTAAAAATGAATAGGCAAAAGACCAAAGTTATGCTCAATAGCTTAGCTAAGGAACAGGAATTTAAAATCAACTCAACAATGAACCCTTACAATGTGTAAACGAATATGTATATCTGGGACAGTTAATATCAGGAACTCCTACCCAGGAAAATGAAATTCTCCGTAGAATAAGGCTGGGCTGGAGCGCATTCGGAAGGCATTACGAAATCATGACCGGACACTTACCGCTCTCATTAAAGCGAAAAGTATTCAATCACTGCATTCTCCCAGTACTAACGTACGGTGCAGAAACATGGAGAATAACGAAAAAACTAGAGATGAAACTAAGGAGCACGCAACGTGCAATGGAAAGAAAAATGATAGGGGTAACGCTAAGAGATAAAAAACGAGCGGAATGGATCAGAGAACAGACAGGAGTAGCCGATATTATCTTATCAATTTAAAGGAAGAAGTGGACCTGGGCAGGACATGTCATGAGGAGGAAGGATAATAGGTGGACAGTAAGAGCGACGGAATGGATACCACGAGAGGGAAAACGCAACAGAGGTAGGCAAAAGGTTAGATGGAGCGATAAAATTAAAAAGTTTGCGGGCATAAAGTGGAACCAACTCGCTCAGGATAGGGTGGATTGGAAATCGTTGGGAGAGGCCTTCGTCCTGCAGTGGACCTAAACAGGCTGATGATGATGATATGTAGGCACTGGATCTTGACTTGCAATGAAGTGCCGGTGGGAGATTTCAGTTGTGCGTAGTTGAACCATAAGGATTCGTAGCGTGCGCGTTAACTAAATTAATCCGGAACTCGGCACGATCTACGATGAACATCCGGAGCTTCGCCCACTCATCATCATTCACTCCGTGGATATGCTGTGAATTTTTTTTATCTAAATACTTCGGTAATTTCGCACACACACACACACACGCACACGCACACACACACACACGCACACACACACACACACACACACACACACACACCTCATATACGCGGCGGTAGCATACAAAACATACCACACTCCATTAAAAACTTTCACTCTGCCATAAATCCAAGCGTCATGCTGCTAACACAAACAGACACCTACGACCTCTTTCCTATTCACCTATTAGAACACATTGTCATGGTAAAATATCAAAACCGTGATCACTCATTCACATCAATTGCAATATATGCCCCTCCTCGCAGGCCCCTGCTTCTTCTGCTTAACGAGCTTCAGGCATGTTAATCAGTGTGCACAGACAGCCAGTTCATTATTGCAGGTGATTTTAATGCTAAACACCCCATGTGGGGACCTGGCTCGTCCGACCTACGAGGATCCCAGCTAGCCAGTTTCCTAATATCAAACAATCTGACAGTGATCAATAACCCTTCATTCCTACTCACTTTTCAAACCGCTTATGCCGAAACTTGGATTGACCTCACGATAGGTTCTCAAGCGATCGTACGCCATGGTTATTCCTGGGAAGTGCTGGACAAATCAACTTTATCAGAGCACAACTATATCTCATTTTCCTTTGCTGACGTCCGCTTGCAAGAACGTAAACAACTTACTAATTATGCTCGCCTTCAAATTTTGACTGAACTACGAACTATGGATTGGTTTGATAAGGTAATTCAATGTCATGTTAGTCGCCCTGAGACGCTAGATTTAATCCTTGCCAAGTTTTACGACATATACGAAACTCTAGAAAAGCGCTACGCTCGAAAAGTAAAACCACGTAAAGCAACAGGCAATGCATGGTAGACCCCTGAACTTGACACGGAACACAGACGCCTCCGAGCTCTCGGACGAAGGAAACAGCGCGCATCGATTCCCTTCCTACACGATCTTTAACAAAAAGAATGTGCCGTCGCTTTTCAGCAGTACAAAGGTCATATCCGCGAGGCAAAGGACGATTTTGACAAGAACTTATACACATCTGCAACCAAAAAGCACCTGTACGCGGACCCTTACAAAATCTATTTTAACAAACATCACAACGCAACGCATTTACCCCCTTTAGAATTACCACACGGTACATCAACACAATCAGTTAAGGAATCCGCTCGGTTATTATTAGACACCTTAATTGCCCAAGATAACGACTCAACTGACAGCCCAATCCATCAACATATGCGTCGAATTTGTAACTCGTCGTACCCCTGGCATAATGTCGACGTTCCCTTCACTAACAATGAAATTGCCCACGCTATTGCATTAATTAATACACAGGCGGCTCCAGGCTTAGACAATCTGACGGGCACATTCGTCAAACTATTATACCAGTATCATCCCCAGTTCTTTCATTTTATCTTTAACACAGCCCTTAGGCCCAGTCATTTTCCAACAGCATGGCGCACGGGAAAGATAATATTCATTCTTAAACCCGGAAGGCCTCCCCATAAACCTAATTCATACCGCCCATCGTAATGAATTCTATTATAGGTAAAGTGCTAGAGCGACTTCTCAATTCTCGTTTGTATTACTTCCTGCATTCTAATGATCTCATACATGAAAACCAATTTGGATTACAAAAGCACGCAGCGCAGCACTGGCCTTCTATCAACTACGGCAAAAGTTAGAGTACTACAAGGCCCACAAGTTACCTGTCCTTCTAATATCAATTGACTTCACCGGAGCATTTGTCAGTGTTTGGCATGTAGCAGTGCTTAATTTTTTCAGGAAACACCGCTGTCCAACTAACCTATATCACCTCCTAAAATCATTCTTAACTAACAGAGTCATCACGTTTCTTGTTAATACGGGTAAAGAAACAGCCTATCCGACGGTGGGCAGTCCACAAGGCTCTCCCATAAGCCCGCTACTCTGGAATGTCATGATTCATTCATTACTCGACCTCAACCTTCCCCATCAGGCACACATCCAGGCATATGCCGACGACACCACAATTTTGATTCCGGGTATTTCACAACTCGATTTCAAAAATAACGTTGACCGCGTCCTTGCGCCGGTAACACAATGGGCTAAACAATATAAACTTACCATCAATTTGGACAAATCATACTTTATTTTCTTCAATAATGGTCATAAAGGCACATCTAAGTGTCGCCCTTCCGTCAAGTTGGATGGCGTTTTCTTGAAACATAAATCATCTGTCAAGTTGCTCGGAGTAGTATTCGATCCTATGCTCAACTTCCGCACACATGTTGATTACCTTAAAACAAAAGCAGAGGTTTTCACCGCTTGATTTCTTGCTTTCATTCGCGCACAACATGCCCTCAATAGCACATTAATTCGCCGTTTATATAAACAATTCTCCCTGCGTTAACATACGCATCACCCGCTTGGTGGCCATCGCATCCTTCCCAATCCCTTAGAGACCGCGTCTTGTCACTGCAACGCACCATTTTAATTTCTATAATAGGCTCGTTTTACACCACCCGAACTTCTGCTCTCCAAATCGTCGCCGATGCTCCCCCCTTAGATATCGAACTTAGTCGACTAGGAGCAGAGTTTTCCCTTTTCAACCAGAAAATCGTCACTTATTACGGCACTCGTAATTCCGTCCTGACCAAATTTTGCACGACACCGCTTCATGCACCTACCACCCCAGTTTAAAACATAAGTATTCGTTCACTAAAATTGATTCCTTAGCACACGATGACATGTTCCGCCTTCCCGTTCTACATGCTTACACCGATGGCTCCTACACCTCATTCGGTCGGATCTGCGTACATTATAATGGATAGCCGAACGCGCATTTTGCAAGCTAACAAATACAGAATAACCCACGCCTCAAGCGCTTATACAACTGAACTCATAGCTGTGTGTGAATGTTTACAATATATTATGACGCTACGCGCACAAACCCCCTTCCATTTTTACACTGACTGCCTTTCATTGCTTAGTAAACTTGCCTCTCTTAACGATACCGACCCAAGAGTATTAGATATTAAGAACATTCTTTATCAACTTCAGGTGCAAGGATTTTCCTTCCGATTATTTCATATTCCTGGACATAAAGGTATCTTGGGGAATGAACTTGCCGACGCCCTAGCATCCTCAGCTATGAACAGTCGGTCTGCGAGGATGGCCAAAATTCCCGTCCGCGCGACAAGGTCCGAATTACACAAAATTATGATTTAACATTAGCATACACATTGGCAGACAGAAGGACCGAATACTTCATTATTCCACTGGATCAAAAGCGTCTACCAAATCCCAAAATGGTTTCCCCCGAATAGAAAGTTAACACACTTAATGACTGGTCACGGGCATTTTCAGTATTACCTTAAAAGATTTAACATTACCATGTCCGACCGCTGCGCATGCAACCAGCTTTGTAAAGGAGACTTACATTACTTCAATGAGTGCCCACGAACACAACATGTAGTTCGACACCTGCGTCACCACAACACAACTGTTACCTACGCACACTTCCTCCGATAGCTTCATTTAAAACCAGCCCGCGCATTCTTAATGCAATTGGTGACCCTAATGCGCGAATCCACCGTTGTCACTCCTTCACCTTCCCATTCCACAGACGCCTCCTAGTTTCTTCTCATCACCTTACAAATCTTACTCACACGAGGTATCGTATTGGATGCTGTACGCCATAACCGTTCTTCAGCCTAATGATGGCGAGGGTACCTCTACGGCTATGACGCCCGCACCAACCATCAACCATATTGTATCATACATCACCTCACTGCAGCTCACTACATTGCTGCTATATGGCTTTGTAAGATGGCCTGGCTACCTGTCTAGTCTTTAACCACTTGCAGGCCTGAGCCCTCCCTTCCCTCCATTCTGGCAACCTTCACCTGAACTTAACCGGCACTCCATAACAGCCCGTCTCCTCAAGCATTTTTCCTTGTCTCCAACTCTTTGGATCGTCATTTTCCCATTGCCACCACGCCCTCGTCAACTGAACATGTTCTACATGCTGGTGTCCCTGGTCACCAAGTCATCTGCTGCGCAAGGACCGACTCCTTCCGCCCGCCTTCTCATCGCCTTGCCCTTCGGCACCAGCACCACGTGAAGGGGACACGTTCTTTACAGTGAAGGACAACCCCCGACAGCAGCATCTTGTCTCTCCACCACAAAAACACCTGGACTAACCCATAGTTTATACAATTGGTAACTTTTCGCGATAGGGCATTATGCTTGTTGCATTTCACGCATTTAAAACCTATACATTGGCACATCTGCACTAAACTATACCCGGCAGCCTTCTCTGCTAGAAATTCAAATCGGCATTATCGTAATTGGCATGATCTTAAACTTTCACGCCTCATTACGCGCACATTGACCCCTCACTGCTTTGGCTTCCTACACCCTCCCCCACCATTTTGTTAGATAATTGGCTCTCCCTCGAAATTCACCTTTCGGGAATATTTCCCTTCTTTTTTTTTTTTTACAATTGGCTGTAAGCCCGATATACCTTCGGGTGGTGTGGGCTACCCCCACATTATTTTAATTTGTTTTCGATCGCAGGGGGACAAATTTAACACACACACACACCACCCTGAAGGTGGTTAGCCAGGATTTTTCTTTCGGGGGGGGGGGGGGGGGGCGGGGGGGACACAAGGCCTAATTCTTCGCAAAAAAGCATCATCATCATCATCATCATCATCATCATAATTTATCGACCTTTAAAGGCCCTTTTCAGGGTATTAGATAAGGGGGAGGGAGGGTGGACAAAAGCATCAACAACAGCATGGTCATTACTATACAATGCCAAAAAAAAAAGCTTTCCCGGGAATATTTAAGGCGCTTAATTATTAGACGACAATGAGAACAAAGTGGAATGTAGCACGAGAGGCGAGATAATCTGAGATAGAAAGGAAGCTTTTTGATACTGCAGTAAAGCTAGTGCGTGTGCACGAGAAATAATACTATCCAACTAAGTACACAGTCAGTGACTTAATGGGAAGTGACAAAATAAGAAAAAAGAGATGCAAACAAATTAGGCGCCCACTTACGGATCTGCAGCAAGTAACAAAATAATTGTCGGGCACTTTCTCTACCCAACCTCTCCCACTATGTCTCAACAATAGGCGTGCGAGAAGAACGTGAACCAGACTATGACAGCAACTCTTAAACGAAAAAAGAAAACAGGCATATTCGGGAAAGCAGTTTTATTGGCCACAAAAAACCAAAACACGGATGGTTTCATAACAAAAAAGATGCGGTACGCTAACATTCGTTTTAGGAAGCAATATTACAGGATCGAATTGCGAGTGGTTTTACAATATAGTAAAAGTCAATGCAAAAGAAGACAAAAATACGAGCATGCAGCTTAGACGAAAGTAGTAGTTCACGCTGCAATTTTCATGCGTCGCGGTTTCTCCATAAACACAATGATAACTTCGTCGACACTGACTTAAATCCGGTGAATGGCCGTTAAGCTGCTCTTCAGCTGTTCGGTTCCTCACATATGTTTTTACTCTTTTCAGTGTCGAGAAGCTGCGTTCTGCAGCAGCTTTACTCACTGGGAGAGTCGCCAATATCTTGAGGAGTGTGCGAACGTTCGGGAAGAGGGCTTTGTCGCATTCAGGTAAAGCATCCGTCGCAGATCGGGGAAGTTCCCCCTCTTGCGTGGCTTGCCATTCAGTTTTCCAGATTTTCCATCCACCTTTTAGCGTAAGTATACGCACTGTTGCCATATCTCTGAGGTAAAAATCGAAAGCCAGCTGCACAGGTTCAAATTTACCCTTGCAGGCTTGCTTTGGCAACACAAACTGAAAACTTTGCAGCGTTTTCCGGGGGTCTGCAAAGCGCCGTTTGAGGGAAGCTTTCAGGTCATCTATCTATGGAATGAACGTGGCTCGTCTGTAGTACCCTTCCGTAGAACTACAAGCACCCTGTTTACCCTGTTTACTCCTTTCGCCACGCGGACGCCTGCCCCACGACACAGGCAGCGGGAAAAGGGTGATGGGGTCGCAGAGGTGCCAGAGGAGTTGAACGGGCTTGTATGGAAGCCATCGCTTTTCATACGAAAGTCCCCTTTTCAAAGCTTTCGGTTCGCTTCCGCTGTTCGCTTGTGGAAAAACTCTGCGTCTGCGGCAAAGCAAAAGTGTACGCGTGCATGTTCCCACGCCGCATCAGTCAAACAAAGCACTCGAATGCTCCCTAAGTTGTCGCCACTACGCGACTGTATAAATGACGTCTGCAATATACCGCCTGCTAGCTCCGCAGCAACAGACACTGCTCCCTCTCGTTAATAAAGACGTTTCTTCAGGGAATCCACCGGTGCAGACAACGCTAGTCTTTCCTTTATGTCCTGTCGTTCTTTGCACTGTTCCTAGTGTGTCTGTTCCTATAGTCTATTCTAGTGTGTTCTAACGATATGTTAAAGCTCTATTTTATATGGCCTGAGATTGACATGGAATGTATAAACATCTGTGTCACATACCCTAAACCACGGACCGATCATTACGGGTATGGGCCACACGTGATTGCAGTATCGTTAGTCGTGGCTTACATGACGAGTATATCTTTTGAGTGATTTACAGACCAATCACTCATTTTCGTCATACGTTCGTACCCTACCATCCTATATCTCAGTGTATATTGGGTGAACGAGGCAGCCAGGAGAGCATCGAGATGTAGGCGGATAGATAGATAGATAGATAGATAGATAGATAGATAGATAGATAGATAGATAGATAGATAGATAGATAGATAGATAGATAGATAGATAGATAGATAGATAGATAGATAGATAGATACGGTCAAGGTGATTTACGTTCGCCTAGGCATGCTTAGCACGCGGTGCTCGTAAGTCTGACGCCTTACCAACTAACTTGCATGGCATCTAGGCAGATAAGAAGGCTAATCATCTTAATGGTTCCACCGTGGTAGCTTTCGGCTCGCGAAGCTCGCGGTCGCGAGATCGAATTCCTGCCACAGCGGTCGCATTTTAATGCAAGCGAAATGCAAAGAAAGAAAGAAAGAAAGAAAGAAAGAAAGAAAGAAAGAAAGAAAGAAAGAAAGAAAGAAAGAAAGAAGGAAAGAAAGAAAGAAAGAAATTCCCGTGTACTTAGCCTTAGATAAAGTGACCCAAGTGGTCAAAATCTACTCCAGAGCCATCCAATATGGGGAGTGCCTCGTAAGCATAGCTGGTTTTGTCATGTAAACCCCCATTTATTATGACTGTTATTAGGAGAAGACTGTTTTGAGATGACACCGGCAACACAAATGACACAACACAACTGACGTCGACAGTCGTAAGCCGCACGTGCATCCGCAGCGTGATCATAGCGGATGATCAATTGTTCCGCGGGCACATCGGTCCGGACCTGAACTAGCGGAAAAGCGGTCTGTAGGCAACGCGCGGCATCCATAATCCTTGTCGCTGCATAAGAACGAAGCGTCTCAAGTGCACGCGGAAAGGAGCAGGAAGCACCGCTGATCCGGCCGGATTTCCGGAATGGATCGCCTTACCGGAGCGCACTTGTTCGGAGCGGCGACTTAGTCATGCAGTGAGCTTCGGGTAAAGAAAGACCGTGTCGCTTTATGCAGCGAATCATCGGCACAGCAGCGTGGATCAGGGGCGACGCTAATCGAGCCCAGTACTGGAACAAAGCGCCTTACGCTCGGTGATTCGCTCGCACATTTCTGGAGTTGATCGAGACGTACGAGAGCTCTGTACAGATAGATGCATTTTCTCGGTAACACTTCGTTTCCCTCCGATAGCCCCGATACGAACCGGGTTATTCTATAGTGTTTCATGCGCATTGCTACAATTACGTATTAACGCCTAGTGTGCCTCCTCTGTATTTACAGCGAAGCTGTCATACTGTGTATCCGGACAGGCCGCCATTGGAATGTGACCCTGCAAAGTTTAACGCAAAACTTTATCTAGCGAGGGTAGTCTAGAAGTACTGTTTGAAGAATTGGAGGGCATTAAATGGGACGTTATAGGGCTCGGTGAGGTAAGGAGGACGGGGGAAGCCTTTATAGTGCTGAAAAATGGTCACGTCCCAGGTCACCGTGGTCTAGAGGGCAAAAGAGAACTAGGAGTGGGAATTCTGTTCAACGAAAACACCGCTGGCAACATGAAGGAATACTATAGCATTAACGAGAGGGTAGCAGGCCTTGTAAATAAGCTTAATAAGAGTTACAAATTGAAAGTAATAGAGGGGTACACACCTACATCCAGCCATGACGACCAGCTATTTGAACGCTTCTATGACGATGTGGAATCGGCAATTACTAAAGACGGAGTGCATTATTCTGATGGGAGACTTCAATGCTAAAGTAGGCAAGAAGCAGGCTGGAAACAAGGCAGTCGGAAATTATGGCGTGGGTTGTAGGAATGACATAGGGGACTTATTAGTAGAGTTCGCAGAGAGGAAGAATCTGCGAATCATGAATACCTTCTTTCGTAAACGGGAGAATCGGAAGTGGACGTGAAGAAGCCCGAATGGCGAGCATAAAAATGAAATAGACTTCATACTAGGCGATGACCCTGGTGTCGTGCAGAATGTAGAAGTGCTTGGTAGGGTTAGATGCAGTGACCACAGGATGGTGAGATCCGGAATTGGGCCAGACTTGAGGAGGGACCGCAATAAGCTAGTACGAAAGACACTGATCTATGAGCTAACTGTAAGACGGAAAGTCGAAGAATTCCGGATAGCGCTGCAAAAGAGATATTCAGCTCTAACCGAGCAAAGAGACATCTGCGTTCAGGAAGCCAGCGATAATCTCACACGCATTGTCACGGTATGTGCAACAGAAGTAGGAGGGAAGATCGGTGGACAGCTTACTAGCAAGCTTTCCCAGGAGACGAAAGACTTGATTAGAAAACGGCAAGGCATGATAGTATCCGACATAACTGACTGTCACGATTGTGCTTGTTAAAACGGACTTGCTTAGTGAATTATTCAGTGAATATCGGCAAACGGACTTGCTCAGTGAAGTGCTCAGTGAATATCGGACAAACGTCGAGAAGACGACGCCAGACAGTGCGCCCCCATGAGTGGGCCTCCCGTATCATGACATTTCTGCATGTATCCTACGGTTCAGCACGTTCACATAAATTCACGCACTGGAAACCTGGAACCTTCGTAATCACGCG